>PVKH010039945.1:0-11122 GCA_004027955.1 Chaetophractus vellerosus | reverse complement strand
GAGGGCTTGCCCTGCTCATGGCGGCTTGCCCTGCCCGTGGCGGCTTGGCCCTGCTGTGGCGGCTTGCCTTCTCAAGGCGGTCTGCCCGCTCAAGGAGGCCCCGGGAACCGAACCTGGGGCCTCCCATGTGGTAAACTGGCGCCCTACCAATTGAGCTACAGCCAGCCCCTGGAGTCCTTTTTAAGAGAATGAAATTCAGGTGAAGAAACAGAACCACAGAAGCAGGAAGTTGAAGACAAGAAAGGCTGGAAGAGGAGGAAGAGCCCAGAAGATGCTGGATGTGCCTTGCCATGTGGCAGAGGAGTCCAGGATCGCTGGCACCTGGTCTTTGGGGAGAAAGCATTGCTTGATGATCCCTTGATTTGGACATTTTCATGGCCTCAGAACTGTAAGCTTGTAAGCCAGAAAATCCCCATTGTAAAATCCAACTCATTTCTGGTATATTACATTTCAGCAACCTAGCAAACTAAACACCAATATATAGATTTATCTCACTTTTTTTTTTTGGTTACATATCCCGCCCCCCCTTTCTGGTTGCTCTTGCTGTGTGTCCATTCTTTTGTGTTTTTCTATGTCTGCTTCTTGTCTCCCCACGTCTTTGCGGCGATGCGCCCAGTCGGCCCTCCACGGAGGCAGCTCGCTCCGTTCATGGGTGGCTCCATTCCATTTTCATGGGCGGTTCTGCTCCATGTTTTGTGGGCAGCAGTGCTCCGTGTTTTTGCGGGCTGCCCGGCTTCCGCGCTTCACAGGCGGCAGCTCTGTGTTTCACAGGTGACTTTGCCATGCCCGTGGGGGCTCCGCCCTGCCGTGGCGGCTTTTTTTTTTGCCTTGCCCATGGCGGCTTTGCCCCGCCCACGGCGGCTTGCCTTTCTCAAGGCCGTCTGCCCGCTCGGAGAGGTCCCCGGGAACCGAACTCAGGGCCTCCCATGTGGTATACCGGTGCTCTTATCCACTGAGCTATCTCGCTGGCCCCTATCTCACTTTTTAATGTTGTCTGCTATTCCATTGTGTATGTGAACCAAAACTTGTTTAATCAACCTCCATTAATTAGTATTTTTGTTCTTCTAATTTTTAAAACCATGGTCACTCTTGCATGAGCATCTTTTAAAACTTATTGCACAGTTTCTATAAGTTCCTGTAAGTGGAAATATTGGGTTAAAAGGCTTCTCAATTTTTAAATTTTTAATAGCTAACTGCTAAATTACTTTCCAAAAAACTTGTGTCACATTAAACCAGCATTGTATAAGATGATCCCCCCAAACTGTAGTTGTCATTGGATTTTAATCCCAAAATATACAAATATTTTAAATATTTTAAATGAAAATAGAATCATACAATACACATTTGTAATCTTAGCTTTTCATATAATAGTTTGTCATGCACATATTTCTATGCCAATAAATACAGAGCGATGTCATTTACAAGGACTGTAAAGAATACTATTGTATTAATAAATTAATATTAATATTTTTTTGATAATCAATAGGTTAACCTTTAATTAGAGAATCATAGGCTTACATTTTCCATTTGGGGGCTATTCACTAATCCCCTCACAAGGTGTTTATTCAAGTGGGACCCCCTCTTTCCAATAGCAACATTAATCATAGACCCAAAGTTAGGGACATTGTGTTTAGGTACAGTGTAAGTATGTAGTTAACTGGAATTTCTGCTGTAAAAAAATATAAAGCTCTTCTTTATGCTAAAATTAGACTATCATCCTTGTTTTGAATTAAGGAAATCCTCATTGATCTTTTTTCTTGTTTGTTTAGTTAGTTTTTTATTTATTTTTATTTTAGTAACATATATACAACCAAAATTTTCTCCCTTTAACCCCATTCAGATAATTTAATTCACTGGTGTTAATAACTTTCACAATGATGTGCTACCATTACAATTGTGACACTTTGCAGCTGAGTGGGCCCCAGAAGATCATTTCCTAGAGCTTATCCATTCCAGTGGATGTGAACCTATTCTAGGTGGGATCCTCTGACTAGAACTCTTCAGTAAGGTGTGACCCAAGGTGGGTCTTAATCGCCTTACAGAAGTCCTTTAATAAATGGATGAGTATGGAGAGAGGGGGCTGCAGAGACAGGCAGAAAAGACCCCAGGAGCTCAGAGAGGATTCCACAGAAGCTGAGAGGGAAAGCCACAAGAGCAAGAAACTGAAATCAATGGAACCTGGGGAGAGAAAGCCACAGAAGGAGCAACTAGACGCTGAAAACAATGGAGCCTGGAGGAGAAGGCAGAGACTGGCAGACACTGCCATGTGCCTTCCCATGTGACAGAGAGGTCCAGGATCACCCGCAGCCAGTGGTCTCAAAGGAGAGGGAGAGTCACCTGATGCTTTGAATTGGACATTTTTATTCCAGCCTCGGAACTGTATGCTTATAAATTAATAAATCCCTATTGTAAAAGCCAACTCATTTCTGGTAAATTGCCTTGGCAGCCTCTAGCCAACTAAAACACAATCACATTGATCTTGTTACTCTTTCATATTTTGAATCTTTACCTCAGGCTTAATTTTTATGCTAAGACCTGATCTACCAAAAGTATAGGATACCTAGAAACACAGTCTCAAAGTCCTTGGAGTGTAAATGCCTTTTTTTACTACCATAATTATAGAGAAGAGGGCTTTTTAAAAAAATATATAAAAGTGTATGTCATCAGAAAATATTTGGGCCTTATAAGTAACATAAAAAAATAGACAAATGCAAATTGTTAACGAATTTCTTTTCTCTCCTATTTGCCACTTAATTTCAAGGCTACTAGTTGTTAAGCAATAAGGAATTAGAAAACCAAATCCGTGCCTTTAGAAGGCATATAATTTCATGGGCAATTCAAGCAAGGTATTAGCAACAGAATGGAAAGGAGGCCAATTTTAAGTTAGTCAATTTCACTACCATTTGGAGAAAGGTTTGGGCTTACAAAAATGAATAAACATTCCTGGTCCTCCAAGAGTTTGCCAACTAGGAATGGCACATACTTAGTTATGAGGCTGTCCAGGGAGCTGTGAATACAAGGAGCAAAGAGCGGGTGATCCTGTCCAAGTGATCCTATCCGTGGCAGATGATGACAAGGAAGGCTTGTTTCTTAAAGAAGTTTACCTGTGAAATGTACTCGAAGTAATTAATCATAAAAGGAAAGAAGAGTTATCAAGGAATCCTTTATCATGTGGTCTCCAAATACCTTTTTTAGTCTCTTACCTTCTATCACACAGGACAAGATGCCTTGTTTTGCATTTGCTTTTCCCTCAGCCTGGAATGCCTTTTCCCCTCCTTCCCTGCCCCTGCTTCTTCATCCCCCCACAAACTTTATGGGATTTGTTTTTTTAGAAAATAAGAATGTTATTCAAAGCAAAAGGAACAGTTAAACATAGGTAAGACAATGGACATTTTCCATGTTAGTACTTTTTTTCCTTCACATCCATTTCTTCTTTTGTGTGATTTATTTATTCACCACCTCCCCTGTTGTTTGAACTTGATGTCCGCTCTCTGTGTCTGCTAGTCTCCTTTTTAGGAGGCACCAGGAACTGAACCCAGGATTTCCCATGTGGGAGGGAAATGCCCAATTACTTGAACCACCTCCACTCCCTGCTTGTTGTGTCTCTCATTGTGTTTCCTCATTGAGTCATCTCATTGCGTCATCAGCAGAGGTTGCTGGTGGGACCTTGCAGGAGGAAGTGACTTCCTAAAATATTCAGGGTGAATATTTTAGGAAGCTCATCACACCAGCCCATCGCATCAGCTCACTGTCTTGCTCGTCTTCTTTAGGAGGCACTGAGACCGAACCTGGGACCTCCCATGTGGTAGGCGGGACCCAACTGCTTGAGCTACATCCAGTTCCCCACATCCATTTTTTGATACACTTTCTTTACTTATATTACAAGACATCAATCTTTCCTGGTTTTCCTGTTTTTCTGGCTGCTTGTTCTTGGTCTGTTTTTCAGGTTCCTCCTCCTTGAGCACTGCACTCAAGTCCGAGGTACAACCAAACCAATCCTAAAAATCTCATCTTGTAGTCTATCTCCTGGAACCACTCCCACTACCAATTCTGGGTTCCAAACAGGAGATAGAAATCACACAGTAGGTTAAATGAGAAAAGCTTAATATAAGAATTACTAGCTATAATAAAATAGTAGCTTTAAGATAGAAGGAAACTCTATGTGGTAGCCTAGTACTGAGGGAGGGTACCCAAGAAATGATAAATTTGGAAGAGGTTCAGACGTTTTTGGAGAAGGTTATGATTTGGTCATTAGATACAGGGAAGTTCACAGTGGTTTAGCCTGACCAAAGCTGGTCTGGAGTTGCTGGGCAAACAATAGACCATTCTCCAGAGTGCAGATGGGGAGGTGATAATCACCCAGTGGCGTGGACATGCAGTGGAATTGGACACCAGCTGGAGCAGAAAGCCTTCAGAGAGTGCAGACTGTATAAGATGGAGGGTGTTGCAGAGGGAGCAGCAGCTCTGTGTGGATGTGGCTGCATGGTTGGGGCTTGAGGAAGGAGCAACTGCTCTGTGTGTTACCCTCTGGGCCACAGGGGGCTGCGTGCAGGCCGCATGATAGCTTGGTTTCCCTGTTCAGAGGACTATGGACAGGTTACTGCCAGACCAAGACTGAAAGGTTGCAGAGGGATCACTTTCTGGGCCTATGGCTCAGGCAGGCTCCACCACATGTTCTCATATCCATAAGGATGACCTTTCTCCCTTCATTGCCCCCTTCACTACCCACCTCAGACTTCCTCCTCCCCCACCCCATCACCCTGAATATTTTAGGAAGTCACTTCCTCCTTCAATGTCCCACCAGCCACCTCCACTGAGAAAGCTTAACATCATGCTCACTTTAAAGGAGGAATGCTTAAAGGAATTCTGTTGGTTATCGTAAAGCATGCATTGAAGGGTGTATTTAGGGCTGAGGGGCAATGTTACAACATCTCAAACTTAACATGTTCCAGCCTCAGTTGCTGTTGTTTGAACAAATAGGCTTGGTCTCACCTCGGGACCTTTGCCTTAGCTTTTCCTCCTGACTAGGGCACTCTTTCCCTTTATAGTCCCCCCTTTAAATCTTTGCAAATGTCATTTTCTCAGTATTTTAGTATTGCACCACTCCTCATTCCTTATCCCACATGCACTATTATTTCCATTTTAAATAGTGCTTATTGCATTCTACCATATGAGGTGATTTACCTATATATTACATTTATTGTCTGTCTAAACAGACTCTCTGCCAGAATGTATGTTCTAGAAGGGATCTTTCTTTATTGATATTTCCCAAGAGCCTAGAAGAGAGCCTGTTACCTAATGTTTGTTACCTAACATTCATAAATGTTGAGTGGCCAAGTGAATTACTAGAGAGAAACATGGGATATAAAAAATAAGATGTAAAATCGATGAGATAAAATATTCCCTCACAAACAAATCTATTGTTTTATCCTACTACATAAAGTCCATGCTCCATGTCAAGACGCAACTTAAAGTCATTCCCTGTTTGGACATTGTTTGCAGCATCAAGACTAGGCAAGGAATGAATTTTCATCCTTTGACAGGGCAGCAGTGGAGGTACTTGGTTTTGGCCCAGTGGATTGTCACTTACATGTTTTTGGTTAAGCAAATACCACTGGACTTTAGAGGAATTTGAAAACTGTTGGAAGAGAACACCATGCTGGCAATAGAGCCCTTTTGCAGGATTCCATGACAAGTAATTGGAACCTTTGAAGAAAACAAATAGAATCTCAGAGCAGTGGGCTAGGCACATACCCAGGGATCCTCGAAGTCTGCCCAAGTGCACTTGTGGTTTAAAGGAAATTATTTTCCAGATTTCAACTTCTATTTTTAATCTTCCCTAAAATTAGACCGCCTGAAAACAAGCCTGACTCCAAAATAGTTTTCCTTCCATTTTACAAAAGAAAACATACCTCTTTCATACCTAATTCATACTGGGGGTGTAAAAATCTGTGTCAAACAGAAGTATATATCAAAATATTGGCTTCAGGGAAATATTTTAAAAAATAATCAAAGCCTCCTAAAGCCAAGGTGTTCCTGTTTAATATATATTTCTGTAAAGGGAGAGGCTTGGCTTTAGAAATAGGTATTTGAAAGCTTGTATTGAGATACTCTGGAATCACAATAGTCAAAGCAGTATGGATTATTTAAAATGTATTTGCCAGACTTTCAGTCAAGTAAGATGGTGGCATAAGATGCTCCAGTGTACCATCCCCCATACAATCTTTGAACAACTAGCAAAAACTGGCAGAGCCATCCTCCTCAAAAAGTTTGGAAAAGACTTAAAGGGCTGCAGTAACTTGGCAAGTGCTGAATCAAGACAAAGCAGCTTGAAAAATGGTAGGTGAAGCTCATGGTGTTACAGAAATCTGATCCCAAAAAATCCAAACAGCACTCTGAGGAGCAGAGGAACACAATTTTATTACTCCCGGGCCCAGAAAAGTCAGTCTCAAAGATTCTAGGCCTTGGGCCTTGATTTTCATGTGTTTATATAGAGCTTTTACGTGGGCACATTCTTAAGCAAGTAGGCGATCAAGATTTACAAAAGCGAGCGGTCTGCATAATAGGCGGGTGGTGTCTCCCACCTGGTCAGGAGTATGCAGGGTTCTGCTAACCAGAATGCAGGCTTCAGTTATGCATATTGAGACACCGGTGGGCATTCCTTATCAGATACAAACTTAAGGAACAGACAGTTCAGGGACTAAGTTCCAGAGTTAACACGTTAAAATATTGAAATGTACAATGTGTAACAAATAATTACAAGACAATCTAAGAAATAGGAAATGATGGCCTATCCAAACAAACAAGATAAAAATCCAGAAACCATCAATGAAGACCAGACTTTGAGCTTACCTGACAAAGATGAAAAAAATGACCCTCTCACCAGAAAATAGAATGAGGGTAGAGAATAGAAAGCTGAAGTTTAATTTATGCAGCATTGGTAAAAAGGTTGTTTATAAATATTTGGAAATGAATACAAATGGTGAAAGCACATCATAGTGTATGTAACAGAGGGATTATATGGGTATGATGGTGGTTGAAAGGGAAAGTAAGTGTTGCTGGATTTTCTCTACGTTCTTGGCTAAGCTACAAAAAATGAATTTTAAGTGCAAGCCAGTTTAGTTTGACTAGTAATTTATTAAGATACGGAGAGAAAATAAATGGGAGAAAATAACAGATTATGGGTCCCTGGTAGAGAAGAAAGGGGCTGAAAAGAGGTTAAAAGGGCTGATTTATAAACTACAAGTCCCCATTACAGATTACAAATCCCCAGGTTTACTTGCATGCTGATCCAGGCAGGGGGGGGAAAGGAAAGAAGAGAGGCGATTTGGATTTAAACCTTTAATTATTCCACTCCTTTGCTAATGTGGAGGGAGAAATCCCAGTTGTTTGCTGTTTTGATTGATTACCCCACCCCCTCAATTCTCGAGGAGGGCCCAATGATAAGGCCTTTGGAGAATATCCACGGCTTCTCCTTGATTCTGGAGGAAATCCTGTTCCAAATGGGGGCTTGTGATGGCTAGGATAATGTGTCAACTCGGCCAGGTAATTGTGCCCAGCTATTAGGTCCAGCAAGCACTGGGCTAATTGAGTTTACTGCATGGATGGCTGATTACATCTCATCAATCAGCGAGATTGGATCAAAAATGGATGACGCTTTTATCCATTCAGTTGACTGCCATCAAAGGGAACTGATTTCAACATTCAGAGAGAATTTCCCAGCTCGTCGTTTGACAGCGAACTTCTCCCAGGATCTCATCGAGGACCCTTCATCAGTCTTTCATCGGAGCCCCTGGCTTGCAGCCTGCCGGCGGAACCTGGACTTGGGTATCCCCACGGTCGCGTGAGAGACTCTTATAAAATCTTATATTTTTAAACAGATATCTCGTGTTGATTCTGTTTCCCAATAGAGCCCTGACTAGATCAGGGCTCTTGCAAGGTTCTTCCAGCAGCCATCTTGTGGGGTATCCATGGCCATGTGGACTTTTTGCCAGGTTCCAGATCCATCTATTGATTCCTTAATCTACTAGCGTTCCTCATAAGGACATGCATATTACTAGAAGGAAAGCTAAAAAATGTAAAATGGGACTGTATAACATAGTGAACCTTCTTAAGAAATTTGAATATGGGTAATATTGCATATATAAGACTGTTTTTACAAAATATAAATATAAATAAACTAGAGAGACAGGAACAGAATAGCAGCTATGTACAGCAGGGGAAGCATAGAGAGATTGAGAAGTGATGAGTTTTTTTTGTTTGTTGTTGTTTATTATTATTATTGGAATAATGAAAATGCTTTAATAATGATTGAAGTGATGAATGCACAACTTTGTGATGATAACAAATACATTGATTGTACGCTTTGGATGAATTGCATGCTTTATTAATATATGTCAATAAAATTGATTTGTTAAAAAATGACCCTTAATATACTCAAGGAGATAAAAGAAAACACGGAAAAAGAACTAAAGGGTACAAGGAAAACAATGAATGAAAAAATGAGAACCTCAAGGAAGAAAGAGAAATTTTAAAAAGTTGCCAAACAGAACTACTGGAGGTGAAGACCACAACAACTAAAATGAAAAGTTCCTAGGGGGATTTCAACAGCAGAGTGGAGCTGGCAGAAGAAATCAGTGATCTTGAAGATAAGAAATTTGAAATGATTAAAGCTGAGGAGCACAAAGTCTAAGAGACCTCTGGGATACCATCAAGCATACCAATATAAGAATTATGAGAGCCCCAGAAGGAGAAGAAAGAAAGGGACAGAAAGAGTATTCAAAGAAATAATGACAGAAAACTCCTCAAACTTAGCAGAAGCTGTGAATATGCACATCCAGGAAGCCCAGAGAACACCAAACAGAATAAAACTGAAGAAAAACACACCCTGTCACATATTAATCAAACTGTCAAATGAAAACTGAAAGAGAAAAGCAACCAGTTATGTACAAGGGAATCCCAATAAGATTAAACGCCAATTCCTCTTTAGAAACCATGAAGGCAAGAAAGCAGTGGGATGAAATATTTAAAGTGCTGAAAGAAAACAATTGCCAAACAAGAATTTTATATATGGTAAGGCTGTCTTTCAAAAATGAGGGAGAAGGGAGGAGATGTAGCTCAGTGGTTGAGCACCTGCTTCCACATACGAGATTCTGGGTTCTTTCCCTGGTGCCTCCTTTAAAAAAAATGAGGGAGAGATTAAGACATTCTCAGATAAACAAAGGCTGAGGGAGTGCATCACTACTAGACCTGTCCTACAAGCAGTGCTAAAGGGAATTCTTCAGACTGAACGGAAAGGACACTAGACAGTGGTTGGAAGCAGCATGAAGAAATGAAGACCTCCGGTAAAGGTAACCATGTGGATAATTATAAATTCTAGTACTAATGTATTGTATTTTTTGGTATGTAACTCTTTTTACTTCTTACAGGTTCTAAAATGTAAATGCATAAAAAGTTATGATAAATCTATGGTTTCAGTATTCAGTGTATAGAGATATAATTTGTAACAATTACAACAAAAAGGTGGGGTTGCAGAGGAGTATAGGGAAAGTGTATGTGTATGCTAAAATGTAACTGCTGTTTTTTTAACATACAGTAGAGAACTAATGGATAAAACTCATGGATAAAAACTTTACACAGCAATGCTTCAATATTTGTACATCAATTGTAGTAAGTGTACCATCCACATGTAAAATATTATTAATAGGGGAGAGTGGAAAAGGGGGAGGGCATTGGGTATATGGGAATCCCCTATATTTTCTATGTGACTTTTCTGTAACCTAAAGCTTCTTTGAAGAGAAAATGAAAAAAATAAGACACTGAGGGAACATATGGAAGAAATTGTCACTGTACATACAGGATAACAGATCTTACAGTGAGAGACACAATGTATAAAAAAATTTATTTAAAATTTTTAATTTTTGTATTTTATTTGTTATTTTAAAAATTATTGTTTAATTTTCTTATTGGTTTCATTTGTCTTTTTTGGTTTTTTTTTGGCTTTGTTTTTGGAGAGGTTTTGGATCATAGAAAGGTCACAACTGTGGCAGGGGAGGATCACTGGTGCTGGGTGTCAGTGATGGGGAGGATGTGTGGTGAAGGGTACACCTGGGCTATGCCTCTAAGACATACCAACATGTTCAAGCATTCATGGGGTGCTGTCTCTGTGGGTGGAGACCAAACAATAACTGAAAGAATATTGAATTCTCATCCTGGGGAATCCTGTTACATTCTCCAATAGAGTGGCAAGAATCCCCCAAGTACATGGGCAGTGCCTAGTGAAGGAAGACAGACCATTACACCAGACGCTTGATATTGAGGATTGTACCTTATGAACCTTTTCTTAAAGGGTTGAAACTTAGCCTAGAATTATATATTGCCTAAGATTTAGCATCTTGAAAGCCTCCTTGTTGCTCAAATGTGGACTCTCTCCAAGCCACACTCAGCATATAAATGCACTACCTTCCCTACCCTCCTACCCCCACAATTCGGGGATATGAGCCTCCCTGTCACCAAGTGCCAAATAGCAATGTATCTGGAAAAAGACCTTGACCAAAAGGGTAGCGCCAGCCCTGAACCCTGGAAAGGCGACCTGGCCCACTTCCACGGCCAGAGCTTCCGCCTGCCAACAGCTTAGCAGAGTGCGAGGGGCGACCTAGCTGACCCCACCTAGTCTCCACTCACCCCTGGGACCGCTCAGCCCTGGGCGGGGAGGTGCGGCCCCGCCAGGGAGTCGGGATCCGTGCAGAAGAGCATCCCCGACCCCTAAGAGAGGCCACAGGTGGGTACGCAGGGGTCCGGCTCCAAAAAAGCATGTCCTGGCCCTGAGGACGCTTCGTCCTCCGGCGCTGCCAGTGCCGCTGGAGTGGAGCAGGCGGCTCCTGCTGCCCCCGGAAGCCCCTTCCAGAATGGGATCTGTCCGCGACGGGAGCGCACCCTCCGCTCTGGAGGAAACCGGTGCCAGAACCCAAGCAGGTGCCCAGCCCTGGCCTGCTGGTCCCAGCCCTTGGCTTGGGTCAGAAGGAGATGGCGCAGGCCGGCTAGAGGCTCGGAGCAGTGCTGGAGCTATTGAGGCTGAGCGGTAAGGACATCTCGGCGGCACCAAAGTAGTGGACCACCTGTT
>PVKH010039944.1:0-11132 GCA_004027955.1 Chaetophractus vellerosus | reverse complement strand
AGCTCAGTGGATAAAGAGCTCGCTGGGAAACCACATGGGAGGCCCTGGGTTCGGTTCCCGGGGACCTCTCCTAGCGGGCAGACCGCCTTGAGAATGGCAAGCCGCCATGGGCGGGCCGGAGCCGCCGTGGGCAGGGCAAAAAGCTGCCACGGACAGGCAAAAGCCGCCACGGGCAGGGCAGGTCGCATGCAAATCGAGCGCAGCCAGCCACCCGCGAACTGAAAAGCCGGCCGTGATGGAAGCAGAAGCCGCCCACAAGCGGGGAAAGCTGCGCCTGCGCAGTGACCAAGTCTCGGCGTGTCGCCGCAACGGGGGGGAAGGGGAGATATGTAATAAAAATAAATAAAAAAATAATAATAATAATAATAATGGTGAGTGATTTGTAGAGAATTAAAGCAAAGTTTGTGATAGAATGTGACTAGGTGGTTACTTCCAGTTAAGTGAGCAGAGAAACCTCTCTCAGAGGTGATATTTTAATTGGGAGCTGAATGATGAGAAGGAGCCAGATTTTAAGTTTATGAAAAAGATCATTCTAAGCAAAGGTCAAAACCAGTGCAAACGTGCCAAGATAGTTTATTATCTCTTAGGAATGGAAAAATAGTAATGTGTCAGAGTGAATTGGAGGAGAAGGTTAAATGGGCAATATGAGTTTGGAGAGTGTAGCAGGTTGAATGGCAGACCCCCAAAAGATATGTCCATGTCTGAATCACTGTACTATGAACATTCCCTTATTTTGAAAAAGGGTCTTTGAAGATATAATTAAGTTATGGACCTTGAGATGAGATCATCCTAGTTTATGCAGGTGATCCTTAAATCCAGTGACAAGCATCTTTATGAATCAGATGAGGAGACGGCACAAATGGAAGAGAGAAGGCAATGTGAAAACAAAGACAAAGATTGAAGTGAGGTGGCTGTATTAGTCAGCCAAAGAGGTGCCTTTTGCAATAATTGGTTGGTCTTCATAACGGGTATATATTTGGGGTAGAAGCTTACAGTTACCAGGCCACAAAGCATAAGTTCTTCCCTCACCAAAGTCCACGTGTTGGAGCAAGACAGCTGCCAACGTCTCCAGAGTTCAGGCTTCTGAGTTCCTTTGTTCCCGGGGCTGCGTTTCTCTCTGGGCTTAGCTTCTGTTTCCTCCACAAGTTCAGCTGTAGACCATGAGGCTCTCTAGGCTTTGAGTCTCTCCACAAGGCCAGCTGTAGACTATCAGGCGAACGGCTCACTTGTCTTCTCCTGGAGCGCTCCTCTCCAACATCAGAACTGCTTCTCAAAAATCTGCTTCTCAAAATCTGCTGCCTTGCTTTCTACACTTGAGACCACACCCACCGAGGGGCGGGGCTCAACGCCCTACTAACGTGGCCTGGTTAATGCCCTAATCATAAACCAATCATGCCCAGATGAACAGATCAGTTTACAAGCATGATTCAATTTATATTTTTGGAATTCATAATTAGGTAAAACTGTCAAACCATTACAGTGGCCATAAGCCAAAGAAGCCAAGGAATGCCCACAGCCACCAGAAGCTGCAGGAGGCAAAGAAGCATTCTCCCTTACAGCCTCCAGAGGGAGTGTGGCCCCTTGGACACCTTGAGTTTTGGACTTCTGATCTTCAGAACTATTGGAGATTAAATGTTTGTTGTTTAAGCCACCCAGTTTGTGGAATTTGGTAAGGCAGAGGGATAAGCAGGGGACAGATCATTTAGAACATTAAAAACAAGGATGAAGAGTTTGGAATTTTATCTAAGTTTAAAAGGAAACAATTGAGGGTTTGGGTAGGGGAAGGAATTTAGAGGATTAAGATGATCTAATTTTCATGCAGGGATATTAATATAGCTATCAATTTGTGATCAGGCACCAGACTGATGTGGCTTGAACCTTGGCCTCTCTGTTTATTAGCTCTACATCACTCTGTGACATGGGGCAATGGATTTCAAACACCAATGTTTTAATTCTCCTCATCTGGTAAATTCTCTGAGAATAGGGTTTTTGCAAGGAAAAATTCAAGGAGAAGAGAATTATTACAAAAACACTGTTTTTAGGAAGGCAATAGTGAGTAGGATCCAGAACCCAGGTGAAAACTTTGGCTTGAGATTGGTAACAGTCATGTACAGTGATATATGAAAAGACTGATGCAAGTAGCTTTGGTATATTTGCATGGGACATGATGAGTACATTGCTTCTTTTCCTGGCAGAAGGAGATGGCCCTGCCAATCCCATATCCAAGAAGAGAAGTTCTCATTTGATCAAGATGCAGCTACAATATCTGTCCCTAACTAGAATCAAGATGGGCAACAATTTGCCAACCATGTCCTCCTTACACTGGACCCCAGAGATAAAATAGTTTTAGGAACCATTAAATTGAAATCATTTTTTCTGCTTGTTTGTGAAAATGGAAGTATTAGCCCAAACTTATTTACCTGCACTACTTGCCTCTAAAAATTAATCTCTGAAATTATATGCAAATTATAAATCTCACTAATCCTTCAAAATGTCCGTAAGAAATAAATTCATGGCAAATTTCCCTAAAGTTTATATAAATCCAAAGATGCCTTCAGTTCTTTATGAGTAGAATGTTTAGTCCTCAGTGTAGTTGATGCTTAGAAGTTCCATTAGAATGTATGGCTCTTGATAAAATACTCTATGTCTAGTACCACATATAAAAATTAAAACATCTTATATATAAAATTGGAGCAATTTTCAGCCATTGTGAGATAACTGAGAGGATAGTTAATCTCTAAAATAATAAACCTCCAAATTCCTTGGAGTTTAAGCCTCATAATTGGAACTGGCTGTTAAAAGAGAATATCCCAGTTGAGCATGATATTCAGGTAGCCAGAGAACTTTTCACATTTCATTAAATTGTTTCCTCTTGCTGATGACTGGGACACAACTTAGATATTGTGGTTTTAAGAATGTGATATAAATTACCACCAGGAAATCTTCTTATGCTTCCTGGACACACACAAAGATAATCAACACACTCTGAATTGATTTTGAGCTTCTGAACTTGGGTAAGTCTTTTCACATCAGTAGAATAATTACATTTCTTATTAATTTAATGCTGTTAAAAATATATATCAGTTCTCTGAGGAAAGGATTTTTTGAAAAGCTATCCTATATCACAGATTGTGTGTCACAATTCTCTAAGGGAGCAGCTTGTGGGTCAATTAAAATATTTCCAGTAGATGGTTTAGGTTATTTGACTCAGAGATTTATCCAGGTTAGCTAAAGGGAGGGAGATTATTGTAAAGATAATTCAAAGCGATAAAGAAGGTAGAATCTCACAGAAATTAAGAATAGGAAGGGTAGTCAGGATGGTTCTCATGCAGAAACAGTTTTCTGAGTCCAAACTATCTGAATACATTAGGAAAAGGAGATTATAATCTCCCTGTCCAGTGCCCTAGCATTAACCTGACTCACATATTCTCTGTGTCATCTGAGCTCTCCACACACTACCTACAGACTTCTTCCATCTCTTTTGCATATATATTTTAAATGTTTCATAGTTTGCATCATTCCTTCAATAAACACTTACTGAGTTTCTCTCATAGGCCAAGCACTGCTCTTGGCAACAGTAAACAAGACAGATAAGGACTTTGCTTTCACAGAGTGTACCTTCTAGTGGGGGAAATAGAGTGAACCAGTAATTCAAAACAAGTAAGATAAGTACAGACCATGAACAGTTCTAGGGAGGAATTAAATAAGGCTTTTTTTTTTATTAAATAGGAAACTAGATGGGGCAGGACAAGGGATAAGTGGCAGGGATGGGAAGAACTAGTTTAAATATAGTGATTCAAATCAATTATTCAGACAGTTGGTATAAGAGTGATCCAGGAAGAGGATGTGAATGGGGAAGAGTTTGGGTTTAATAATGATAGTAATGGCTTAATCATCATCTCCAGCTCACTCATAGACCATCATAACAAAGTGTATTGACTGTTCATTCATTCTGCCCCTCATGCTAGACCATGAGCTAGCTGGCCTAGCTTGGGAAGCCATACATGTTCAAGGCAATTCCTTTATTGATTCTGTTGTTTACAACGCCATAAGTGAATAGATTATATGAATGTAGGAGATTGGGTCTGTTTTGTTCACTGTTGTTATCCCCATTGCCTGGAACACTGCTTACAACATAGTTGGACTGAATACATATTTATGGAATGAAATTATTTAATGAATGAACTATTAGAAAATGGGTGGCTAGGAAGATGGACGAGGACTTTACCAATCTAGGTAGGAGTAATGCACTATTGTATAACTCAAGAGCTTTCCCCTTGAGTGAGATTTGCTTGAACTGTGTTGCTCTGCAAATTAGATTTGCATGACTTAAAAAAAAATTTTTAAACTGTTGCTTATATTCCCTTAGGTACAAACACATGAAGCTTTGGGGAACTGAGGAAAACATTAATTTATGATTTCTTATTTATATATCACAAACACTGAATAGAGTGACTACACTTAACTGGTATTTAATATACCAGGAGAATAATAATAACTGTAGAATAAATGAATAAATATTCATATACATTTTTTTTTAAAGATTTATTTATTTTATTACATATCTCCCCTTCCCCCCTCTGTGGCGACGCGCCAGAGTGGTCACTGCGCAGGCGCGGCTTTCCCCACTTGTGGGCGGTCTCTGCATCCGTTCACGGCTGGCGCTTGCTTCAGTTCGCGGGTGGCTGACTGCGCTCCATCCGCGGGCGACCTGCCCTGCCCGTGATGGCTCTTGCCCTGTCCGTGGCAGCTTCTTGCCCTGCCCACGGCGGCTCCGGCCCGCCCATGGCAGCTTGCCATTCTCAAGGTGGTCTGCCCGCTAGGAGAGGTCCCTGGGAATCGAACCCAGGGCCTCCCATGTGGTATGCCGGTGCCCTATCCACTGGGCTATCGAGCCAGCCCCCATATACGTTTTTATTTCTTCTCTCTATTTTTCTTTATTAGAAAAGCTGTGGGTTTACAGAACAATCTTGAATAAAATACAGGGTTCCCATTCACAACTCCACCAAAAGCAACTTGCATTGGTGTGGAACATTTATTACAATTGAAAATAGCACATTTTAGTAATTGTACTATTAATTAACTCCATGGTTTAAATTAGGGCTCACTGTTTTTGTAGTGTAGTTCCACAGATTTTTAAAAAATTTTTAATTCTGTTATCATATATTTTAGTGTGGTTAATTGCATTCACAATGTTGTGCTATCATCAACACCATCCATTACCAAAACATTTTGATCCGTCTGGACAGGAACTCTGTACATTTTAAGTCTTAATTTCCCATTTCCTATTCCCAACTTGTTCCCTGGTAACCTACATTCTTGATTCTGACTCTATTACATTGCTTATTCTGTTTCAAATCAGTGAGATATACAATATTTGTTCTTTTGTGTCTAGCTTATTTCACATGACATGATGTCTTCCAGGTTCATCTATGTTACTGCATGTATCAGGACTCCATTCCTTTTTATGGATGAATAATATTCTATGATATACATATATCACATTTCATTTATCCATTCATTAATTAATGGATGCTTGGGTTGCTTCCATCTTTGGGTGACTGTGAATAATGCCTCTATGAACACTGGTGTGCAAAT
This sequence comes from Chaetophractus vellerosus, assembly GCA_004027955.1. Lineage (NCBI taxonomy): Eukaryota > Metazoa > Chordata > Mammalia > Cingulata > Chlamyphoridae > Chaetophractus > Chaetophractus vellerosus. The sequence continues at coordinate 5,534 of PVKH010039944.1, read as the reverse complement.
ATCTGCTCGAGGCACTGCTTTCAATAATTTGGGTATACACCTAGTAACGGGATTGCTAGGTCATATGGTTGTTTTATAGTTAGATTTTTGAGGACCCGCGAAACTGTTCTCCACAGCCACCAGCAATGAATGACTGTTCCTATTTCTCCACATCCTCTCCAACACTTGTTATTTTCTTCTTTTTTTTTTAATAGCAGCCATTCTAATGGTGTGAAATGGTATCTCATTGTGGTTTTGATTTGCATCTCCCTGGTGGCTAATGAAGTTGAGCATCTTTTCATGTGCTTTCAGGCTATTAGTATATCTTCCTTGGAGAGATATCTGTTAAGTATCTTGCCCATTTTTTAATTAGGTTGTTTGTATTTTTGTTGTTAAGTTGAAGGATTTCTTTTTATATTTTGGAAACTAAACCTTTATGGGACATGTAGTTTCCAAATATTTTCTCTCATTGTGTAGTTTGTCATTTTACTTTCATGATAAAGATCTTTAAGAAACAAGTTTTTTGTTTTGTTTTCGTGGGTACTATTTCTCTATTTTTCTTTTGTTGCTTGTGCTTTGTATATAAAGTCTAAGAAACCATTGTCTAACACAAGGTCTTGAAGATGCTTTCCAACATTTTCTTCTATTTGATCGTTCTAACTCTTATATGTATGCTTTTGATCCGCGTTGAGTTGATTTTTTATACATAGGGTGAAGTAGGGATCCTCCTACTTGTTTTTGCAAATGGAAATCCAAAACTATTCAATTTGGAAAGAGACTATTCTTTCCCAATAGAGTAGTCTTTAACACGTCAGAAATTTTGTTGGCCGTAAATGTCAGCGTTGATTTCTGAGCTCTCAATTCTATTTCGTTGGTCTATATGTCTGTCCTTGTGCCAGTACCATCCTGTTTTGATTGTTGTGGCTTTGTAATAAGTTTGAAGATCAGAAAGTGTGAGTACTCCGACTTCATTATTCTTTTTCAAGATTGCTCTTGCTATTTGGGGCCACTTACACTTCCATATAAATTTAATGATTGGCCTTTCCATTCCTGCAAAAATGTTGTTGGAATTTTTATTGGGATTGTATTTAATCTATAAATTGTGTTGATTAGTTATTCTTCCAATCCATGAACATGGAATGCCCATCAATTTATTTATGTCTTCTTTTAGCAATGTTTTATAGTTTTCTTTATAGAAGTTCTTTATATCCTTGATAGATTTAATCCTAGATATTTGATTCTTTTAGTTGCAATTGTGAATGGAATTATTTTCTTTATTTCTTCTTCCAATTGTTCATTGCCTGTGTATAGAAGCTACTGATTTTTGTGTGTTGATCTTGCACCCCACCACTTTCCTGAATTCACTTATTATCTCTAGGAGCTTTGTTGTGGATTTTTCAGGATTTTCTGTGTATAGGATCTTATAATCTGCAAATAGGGAATGTCTCACTTCTTCCTTTCTAACTTGGATGATTTTTATTTCTTTTTTTGCCTAATTGCTCTGGTGAGAGCAATTATAGTGTTGTCATTCAGCATCCTTGTCTTTGCTCCTTATCTTAGAGGGGACGATTTCACCATTAAGTAGGATGTTACCTGTGAACTTTTCATACATGTCCTTTATCATGTTCAGGAAGTTTCTTTCTATTCCCAGTTGTCTAAATGTTTTTATCAAGAAAGGGTGCTGTGTTGTGTCAAATGCCTTTCCTGCATCAATTGAAATGACCATGTGTTTCATTTCTTTCATTCTGTTAATGTGTTGTATTATATGTATGATACTAATTGATATTCTTACATTGAACCAAACTTGCTTACCAGGGATAAATCCCACTTGATCATGGTGTATGATTCATTTAATATGCTATTGGATTTGATTTTCCAGTATTTGGTTGAGGATTCTTGCATTTGTATTCATAAGAGATAATGGTCTGTACTTTTCTTTTTGTATCTTTATCCAGTGTTGGTATGAAGGTGATGCTGACCTTACAGAATTAGTTAGGAAGTATTCTCTCCTCTTCAATTTTTTGGAATAGTTTGAGCAGAAATGGAGTTAAATCTTGGAATATTTGGTAGAATTCCCCTCTGAAGTCATCTGGTCCTGGGCTTTTCTTTGTTGGGAGGTTTTTGATTACTGATTCATTCTCTTTACTAGTAATAGGTTAGTTGAGATCATCTCTTTGTTCTTGAGTCAATGTAGGTAGTTTGTGTGTTTCTAAGAATTTGTCCATTTCCTCTAAATCTAATTTATTGGCATACAATTGTTCTTAGTATCCTCTTATAGTCTTTTTATCTCAGCTGTGTAATGTCCCCCTTTTCATTTTTCTGATTTTTGTTATTTGTGTCCTCTCTCTCTCTCTTTTTTTTTTCTCTTGACCATCTATCTAAAGGTTTCTGGATTTTATTTATCTTTTCATAGAACCAACTTTTGATTTTGTAGATTCTTTCTATTGTTTTGTTGTTGTTGTTGTTTTCTATTTCATTTATCTCTGCTCTAATCTTTGCTATTTTCTTCCTTCTGCTCACTTCAGCTTTCATCTGTTTTTCCTTCTCTAGTTCTTCCAGTCTTGAGGTTAGGACTCTGATTTGAAGTCTTATTTCTTTTCTAATGTAAGAAATCATGGCTATAAGTTTCCCTCTCAGCACTGCCTTCACTGCATCCCATACATTTTGGTATGTTGTATTTCTGATTTCCGATTTCCTCTTTAAACTATTGGTTGTTTAAGAGTGTTTTGTTTAATTTCCACGTATTTGTGAAATTTCTATTTCTCCCTCTCTTATTGATTCCTAGCTTCATTCCATTGTAGTTGGAAAACATACACTGTATGATTTCAATATTTTTTAATTTATTGAGACTTGGCATGTGATCTAATATATAATCTGTCCTGGAGAATGATCCATGTGCACTCAAGAAGAATGTATAATCTGTTTTCATTGGGTGCAGTATTTTATATATGTCTTTTAGGTCTAGTGGTTTATTGTATCATTCAAGTCCTGAACTTCCTATTGATCTTCTGACTACATGTTCTATCCATTACTGAGACTGGTGATATATTAATGTAGAACTGTCAATTTCTCCCTTCAAATCTGTCACTACTGCTTCACATATTTTGGGGCTCTGCTGTAAGGTGCATATATATATGTATAATTGTTACATCTTCTTGGTGAAAGTTATCAGTATATAATGACAATTGTTTCCCCTCCTAACTGTTCTTGTCTTAAAGCCTATTTTATCCTATATTGGTACAGCCACCCCAGCTCTCTTTTGGTGACTACTTGCATGGTAAATATTTTTTTCCATCCTCTCATCCTCAACCTACTTGTATCTTTGAATTTAAAGTGTGTCTCTTACAGACAGCATATAGTTGATCATGCTTTTTATCCATTTTTCTTATCTCTGCCTTTTGCCAGGGGAGATTAATCCATTTACATTTAAAATCACTTCTGATAATACAGGACAATTTTTTTTGCTATTTTGCTATTTAGCCTTTGTAAATCTTATGCCCCTTTTTGTCCTTCAATTCTTCCATTAATGCTTATTTTTATATTTATTTGATTTTTTTATTGTACCATATTGAGTGACTTATCTTTTCTATCTGGATATATTTTTTTATTTATTTTCCTTGTGGTTACCATGTGGTTAAAATTTAACATCCCATATATATATAACAATCATATTTGGTTTTATTACAGCTTAACTTCAATAGCATACACATATACTTTTCCTATATCTCTCTGCCTCCCACCATTTTTTTGTGCTTGTTACCACTTATGTCTTTGCACATTGTATATCCAGAAACATAGATTTATCAATGCTTTTTATGCATTTGATTTCAGCACCTGTAGCAAGTAAAATGTGATGTTACATGCCAAACAATACAATACAATAATACTAACATTTATAATTACCCGAATGGTTACCTTTACTGCAGGTCTTTATTTCTTTATGCAGCTTTGAAGCACTGTCTAGTGTCCTTTCTTTTCAGTCTAAAAAACTCCCTTTAGGATTGCTTGTAGGGCATGTCTAGTGGTAATGAATTCCCTCAGCTTTTCCTTCAACTTTTATTTGGGACATCTTTATCTCTCCCTCATGTTTGAAACAGTATCTCACCAGAGATAAAATTCTTCGCCCACAATTGTTTTCTTTAATCATTTTAAGTATTCAATCCTCTGCCTTCTTTCTTCCATGGTTTCTAGTTAGAAATTGGCACTCAATATAGTTGAGACTCCCTTGTATGCAATATGTTGCTTTTCTCTTTCAACTCTCAGGACTCTCTCCTTGTTCTTTGCATTCAATAGTGCAAAGGGGTGTACTGTTTCTTCATATTTATCCTGTTTCTTGTTCTCTGATCTTCTTGGATATGCATATTCACATTTTTATAAGTTTGGGGAGTTCTCTTTCATTATTTCTTCGATTATTCTTTCTGTCCATTTATTTCTTTCTTCTCTTCTTGTGACCTCCATAATGTATATATTGGTGAGCTTGATGGTGTTCCATAGAGTCTTAGGCTATTATCACTCTTTTTAAATCTTTACCAGAGATCTTTATTACTTCATGTGGCTTTAGTCAATTGTCTATTGTCCTTTCCTTTCAATCCTCCTTTTAGGATTTCTTACAGGTCTGGTCTACCGGTGGCGTAACCCCTCAGCTTTTGTTTATCTGGGGATATCTTAATACTTCCCTCATTTTTGAAATAGATTTTGCGGGACATAAAATTATTGATTGGCCTTTTTTTTTCTTTCGGCATTCCCACTGCCTTCTTGCCTCCATGGTTTCCTATAAGAAATCAGCACTTTATCTTATTGAGACGTCCTTATATGTATGTGACCTGTTGCTTCTCTCTGCAGCTTTCAGAATTCTCTATCTTGGCATTTGGCAGTTTGATTATAACATGGTGTGGTGTAAGTCTATTTGGGTTTATCCTGTCAGAATTTGTAGTGTTTTGGATGTGTATATTCATGTCTTTCATTAAATTTGGGAAGTTTTCAGCCATAATTTTTTTGTATATTTTATCTTCTCCTTTCTCTTCTTTTTATCCTTCTGGAGTCCTACAGTATGTGTATTGGTATGCTTGATGGTGTCCCCTAGGTCCCTTACACTCTGTTCACTTTTCTTCATTCTTCCTTCTCCTCAGATTGGAGGATTTTAATTGCCTTATCTTCAAATTCACTGATTCTTTCTTCTTTCAACTCCAATCTGCTGTTGAACCCCACTTGGGAATTTTAAGTTTCTGTTACTGTGTTCTTCAGCTCTGTTTGGTTCCCTTTCATAATTTCTCTTTCTCCAATGATATTCTCTTTATGTTCATCTATTGTTTTCCTTAATTCCTTTAGTTCTATTTCCATGTTTCCTTTAGCTCTTTGAGCATATTTAGAACCTTTTTTTAAATTTTTCAAGAAGCTTTAGATAACATAAATGTTACATAAAAAATATGGGGGATTTCCATATACCCTCCTCCCCTTCCCACACTTTCCCACATTAACAACATCTTTCATTTGTGTGGTACATTTGTAAAACTGATGAACACATATTGAAGCATTGCTACTAAAAAGTATTTTTT
>PVKH010039943.1:0-11122 GCA_004027955.1 Chaetophractus vellerosus | reverse complement strand
TGTTTTCACTTAAAATCAATTTGAAAACACTGGTTTCACCAAATCCTCTCTGAATGTACCAGATAACTCAGTTTTGAAAACTAAGCAAGTTATTCACATGTTGTCACATACAATCAATGTCAAAACACTGGTTTTGCCTAATGCTCTTGTAAATACTACAAAATACCTAAGTTTTGAAAACCAAGAAAGGTCCTTGTATATTTTAATGCTATGCACATTTTTTCAATTACAATCTAGGTCAAAACACTGGTTTTCCTAACACACTATCAATGCAGCAAGCTCATCACTATTCCTAACCAAAGATATTACTAGTTTAATTGGCTGCTACAAACTTGTTTTCAATTACAATGAATATCAAAACACTAGTTTGACCAAATGCTCCTTGAATGCACCAGATATTTATGTTTTGAGAACCAAGCAAGTTACTTGTTTACATGGCTGCTATGCACATTTTCAATTAAATTTTGTCAAACACTGGTTTTACCTAACACGCTCTGAATGCACCAAGTAACTCAGTTTCTAAAACCAAGGAATGTACTTGATTAATTTGCTGCTACACACTTTTTATTCACTTATAATTAATGTCAAAACACTGGTTTAGCCTAATACTCTGAATGCACCAAGATCATCAGATTTCAAAACTAAAGGAAGTTTCTTGTTTAATTGGCTGCTACACAATTCTTTCCTTTTATAATCAATATCAAAATATTTGTTTCACCAAATTTAGAAGGAAAGCACCAAATAACTCAATTTTTAAATCCCAGAAGTAACTTCCTTAATTGACAGCTATGCACTTGTTTCCACTTACAATGAATTTCAAATCAAAGGTTTTACATAATGCATTGTAAATGCACCAAGATCATCAGTTTTGAAAACAAGTTACTTCTTTTATTGGCTGCTACACAATTTATCCACTTATAATCAATTTCAAATCACTGGTTTTACATAATGCTCAGTGAAAGCACCATGATCATCAGTTTTCAAAACCAAGGAAATTACTTGTTTATTTGCCAGGTATGCACTTCTTTTTACATGCAATCATTGTCAAAACACTGGTTTCACCTACTGCTCTATAAATGCACCAGACACTTCCGTTTTGAAAACCAAGCAAGTTTCTTGTTTAATTGATGGCTATGCACATGTTTTCACTTAACAATCAATGTCAATTCATGGTTTTACCTAACACTCAGTGAATTCACCAAGATCATCACTTTTCAAAACAAGGATAGTTACTTATTTAATTGGCTGATACACACTTGTTTTCCTTTATGATAAATATCAAAACACTGGTTTTACCTAATGCTCTGTAAATGCACCAGATATCTCAATTTTGAAAACTAAACAAGGTACTTGCTTAATTGGAAGACATGCAATTTTTTCACATACAATCAATGTCAAAATACTGGCTTACCTAATGCATTGTAAATGCACCAGATAGTTAGGTTTTGAAATCCAAGCACATTCCTTGTTTAATTCACTGCTATACAAATGTTTTCAATTACAATCTATGTCAAAACATTGGTTTTTAGTAATGCTCTGTGAATGCACCAAGATCATTAGTTTTCAAAACCAAGGAAGCTACTTGTTTAATTGGCTGCTATGCCCTTCTTTCCCCTTATAATCAATATCAAAACATTGGTTACAGCAAATGCTTTAGGAAAGCACAGGATACCTCCATTATTTTAAACCAAGAAGTAACTTCCTCAATTGACAGCTTTGCACTTGTTTTCACTTACAATCAATGTCAAATCACTGGTTTTATCTAATTCTCTGTAAATGAACCAAGATAATCAGTTTTCAAAAACCAAGGAAGTTACTGCTTTTATTGCCTACAAAACACTTGTTTCCACTTATAATCAATATCTAAACACTCTTTTTACCTAATACTCTGTAAATGCACCAGATATCTCAGTTTTGAAAACTAAACAAGGTACTTGTTTAATTGGCAGACATGCATTTTTTCACATACAATCATTCTCAAAATACTGGTTTACCTAATGCTGTGTAAATGCACCAGATAGTTAAGTTTTGAAAACCAAGGACATTCCTTGATTAATTCACTGCAATGCACATGTTTTCAATTACAATCTATATCAAAACACTGGTTTTTACTAATGCTCTGTGAATGCACCAAGATCTTCAGTTTACAAAAGAAGGAATTTAATTGATTAATTTGAAGCTACACACTGCTTTCCACTCATAATCAATATCAAATCATTTGTTTCACCAAACACTCTGTGAATGTACCAGATATTTCAGTTTTGAAAACAAAGCAATTTACTTCATTAATTGGCAACAATGGACTTGTTTTCAATTACAACTTATGTCAAAACACAGGTTTTATCTAATGCTCTGTGAATGCACCATGATCATCAGTTTTCAAAACCAGGGATGTTACTTGTTTAATTGGCTGCTGCTCACATGTTTTCACTTAGGATCAATTTCAAAACATTTGTTTTACCTAATGCTCTGTAAATGGACCAGATACTTCAGTTTTGAAAACCAAGCAAGTTACTTGTTTAATTGCCAGCTATGCACTTCTTTTCACATAGAGTCAATGTCAAACCCTGGATTTACCTAATTAGGTTTACCTAATTCTCTGTAAATGCACCAGATAGTTAAGTTTTGAAAAGGAAGCACATTCCTTGTTTAATTCCATGCTATGCACATGTTTTCATTTATAATCTATGTCATAACACTGGTTTTGCCTAATGCTCTCTGAATGCACCAAGATCATCAGTTTTCAAAACTAAGGAAATTACTTGATTAATTTGCAGCTATATACTTGTTTTAACTTACAATCAATTCAAAACACTCGTTTTACCTAATCCTTAGATAATTCACCAAGGTCATCAGTTTTCAAACCCAAGGAAATTACTTGTTTAACAGATGCAGAGACCACCCACAAGCGGGGAAAGCCACGCCTGTGCAGTGACCACTCTCGGCGCATTGCCACAGCGGGGGGAAGGGGAGATATGTAATAAAATAAATAAATCTTCAAAAAAATTACTTGTTTAATTGGCTGCTACACATTCCATTCCTCTTATAATCAATACTGAAACATTTATTTCACCAAATGCTCTAGGAAAACAGCAGAAAGCAATATTTTTTAAACCAAGAAGTAACTTCCTTAATTTACAGCTATGCACTTCTTTTCACTTACAATCAGTGTCAAATCACTGATTTTACCTAATGCTCTGTAAATGCTCCAAGATAATCAGTTTTCAAAACCAAGGATTTTACTTGATACATTTGCTGCTACACACTTGTTTCAACTTATAATCCATGTCAAATCAATGGTTTTACCTAACACTCAGGGAACACACCAAAATCATCATTTTTTAAAACCAGGGAATTTACTTGTTTAATTGGCTGCTGCACACTTGTTTTCACTTACAATCAATGTCAAACACTGCTTTTACCTAATGTTCTGTAAATGCACCAGATACCTCAGTTTTGAAAACTAAGCAAAATACTTGTTTAATTGGTGGCCATGCACTTTTTCCATTTACAATCAAGTTCAAAACAATGGTTTACCTAATGCTTTTAAATACAACAGATAATTAGGTTTTGAAAACCTAGCAAGTTCCTTGTTTGATTGGCTGCGATGCCCAAGTTTTCTTTTACAATCTATGTCAACACCTTGGTTTTACCTAACATGATGTAAAAGCATGAAGATCATCAGTTTTCAAAACCAAGGAATTTACATGATTAATATACTGCTACACATTTGTTTTCACTTACAAAAAATGTCAAAACACTGTTTTTACCTAATTTTCTGTGAATGCAGCAAGATAATCAGTATTCAAACCCAAGGAAATTACTTCTTTAATTGGCTGCTACACACTTCTTTCCTCTTATAATCAATATCAAAACATTGGTTTCACAAAACTCTAGGAAAGCACCAGACACCTAATTTTAAAAACCAAGGATTAATTTACTTAATTTAGAGCTATGCACTTGTTTTCACTTCCAATCAATGTCAAATCACTGGTTTTACCAAATGCTCTGTAAATGCTCCAAAATAATAAGTTTTCAAAACCAAGGAAGTTCCTTGTTTAATTGGATGCTGCACACTTGTTTCACTTACAATCAGTGTCAAAGCACTGGCTTAACTAATGCTCTGTAATGCACAAGATAACTGAGTTTTGAAAACTAAGTAAGTTACTACTTTAATTGGCAGCTATGCACTAGTTTTCACATACAATCAATGTCAAACTACTGGTTTTACCTAATGCTCTATAAATACACCAGACTCTTACATTTTGAAAACCAAGCAAATAACTTGTTTGCTTGGCTGCTCTGCACAAGTTTTCATTTACAATCTATGTCAAAACACAGGTTTTACCTAACATGGTGTGAATGCACCAAGATCATCAGTTTTCAAAACCAAGGAATTTACTTGATTAATTTGCAGCTACACACTTATTTTCACTTACATGGAATGTCAAAACTCTGGTTTAACCTAAAGCTCTGTGAATGCACCAAGGTCATCAGTTTTAAAAAACAAGGAAGTTAGTTGTTGAATTTGTTGCTACACACTTGTTTTCAGTTACAATCAGTGTCAAAACACTGCTTTTACCTAATGCTCTGTGAATGCACTAAGATCATCAGTTTCAAAACCAAGAAAATTACTTGAATAATTTGCAGCTACTCACTTGTTTTCATGTGCAATCAATGACAAAACACTGGTTTACCTAATGCTCTGTAATGCACCAGTTAGTTAAGTTTTGCATCCCAAGCACATTCCTTGTTTAATTTGCTGCTATGCACATTTTCAATTACAATCACTGTCAAAACTCTGGTTTTAACTAATGCTCTATGAATGCATCAAGGTCACCAGTTTTGAAAACCAAGATAGTTACTTGATTAATTTGTTGCTGCACACTTGTTTTCACTTACAATGAATGTCAAAACACTGGTTTTACTTAATGCTCTGTGAATGCACCAAGATCATCTGTTTTCAAAACCAAGGAAGTTACTTATTTGATTCCTGATACACACTTCTTTCCTCTTATAATCAATATCAAATCATTTGCTTCACCAAACACTCTATGAAGCCACCATATTCCTCAGTTTTGAAAAACAAACAAGTTACTTGTTTCATTGTGTGGTATGCAGTTCCTTTCACATACAATCTATGTCAAAACACTGGTTTTACCTACTGCTCTGTATAAGCACCAGATACTTCACTTTGAAAACCAAGCAAGTTACTTGTTTAATTGTGGGCTGTGCACTTGTTTTCACTTACAACCAATGTCAAATCACACGTTTTACATAGTGCTCAGAAATGCACCAATATCATAACTTATTGAAACCAGGGAAGTTACTTGTTTAATTGGATGGGACACACTTGTTTTCCCTTACAATCAATGTCAAAACAGTGGTTTTACTTAATGCTCTGTAAATGCCCCAGATACCTCAGCTTAGAAAACTAAAAATGTTACTTCTTTAATAGTTGGCCATGCACTTGTTTTCACATACAATAAATGTCAAAACACTGGTTTTACCTAATGCTCTGTAAATATACCAGATACTTAACTTTTGAAAACCAAGCAATTTCCTTGTTTGCTTGGCTACTATGCACAAGTCTTAAAATACAATCTATTTTAAAACACTGCTTTTACATAACAAGCTATGAATGCATCAGGATCATCAGTTTTTAAAACCAAGGAATTTACTTGATTAATTTGCTGCTACACATTTCATTCCACTTATAATCAATATCAAAACATTGGTTTCACCAAATGCTCTAGAAAAGCACCAGATAACTCAGTTTTTAAAACCAAGCAAGTAATTTTCTTAATTGACAGCTATGCACTTGTTTTCACTTTAAATCAATGTCATATCCCCGGTTTTACCTAATGCTCTGTAAATGCACCAGATACCTCAGTTTTGAAAACTAAGTTACTTGTTTAATTGGTTGCCATACACTTTTTTCCCATACAATATCAAAACACTAGTTTTACCTAATGCTCTGTAAAGACAGCAGATATTTGTTTTGAAAACCAAGCAAGTTCCTTGTTTAATTCAATGTTATGCACGTTTTCAATTGCAATCTATGTGAAAACAGTGGTTTTACCTAATACGCTATGAACGCACCAAGATCATAAGTTTTCCAAAGCAAGGAAATTATATCTTTATTTGGCTGCTATGAACATGTTTTCATTTACAATCAATGTCAAAACTCTGGTTTCACCAAATGGTCTGTGAATGCACCAGATATTATGTTTTGAAAACCAAGCACATTCCTTATTTAATTTGCTGCTTTGCACATGTTTTCAATTACAACTTATGCCAAAACACTGGTTTTAAATAACATTCTGAGAATGCACCAAGATCATCAGTTTTCAAAACCAGGGAAGTTACTTGTTTACTTGCCTGCTGCTCACTTGTTTTCACTTACAGTCAATGTCAAATCACTGGTTTTACCTAACACTCTGTAAATGCGCCAAGATCATCAGTTTTCTAAACCAAGGAAGCTACTTCTTTTCTTCACTGCTACACACTTGTTTCAACTTATAATCAATGTCAAATCACTCATTTTACCTAACTCCCAGGGAATGCACCAAGATCATCACTTTTCAAAACCAGAGAAATTACTTGTTTAACTGGGCACTGCACACTTGTTTTCACTTACATTCAATGCCAAAACACTGGTTTTACCTAATGCTCTGTAAATAAACCAGATACCTCAGTTTTGAAACATAAGCAAGTTACTTGTTTAATTGGCAGCCATGCACTTGTTTTCACATACAATCAATATCAAAATACTGGTTTTATCTAATGCTCTGTAAATAAACCAGATACTTAACTTTTGAAAACCTAGCAAGTTCCTTGTTTAATTTGATGCTATGCACATGTTTTCAATTGCAATCTAGGTCAAAACACAGGTTTTACCTAATGCAATATGAATGGACCATGATCATCAGTTTTCCAAACCAAAGAAATTACTTGTTTAATTCACAGCTATACACTTGTTTTCACTTAGAATCAATGTCAAAACACTGGTTTCACCAAACACTCTGTGAATGCACCAGACACTTATGTTTGAAAACCAAGCACATTCGTTATTGAAATTGCTGCTATGCAGATGTTTTCAAATACAATCTATGTCAAAACTATGGTTTTACCTAATGCTCTGTAAATACACCAGATACCTCAGTTTTGAAACATAAGCAAGTTACTTGTTTAATTGGCAGCCATGCACTTGTTTTCAATTATAATCAATGTCAAAACACTGAAATTACCTAGTGCTCAGTAAATCACCAGATAGTTCAGTTTTGAAAACTAAGCAAAGTACTTGCTTAATTAGCAGCCATGCACTTGTTTTCACATACAATGAATGTAAAAACACTGTTTTTACCTAATGCTCTGTAAATACACAAGATACTTAAATTTTGCAAACCAATTAAGTTCCTTGTTTCATTTGATGCTATGCACATGTTCTCAATTACAATATTTGTCCAAACACTGCTTTTACTTAACATGCTATGAATGCTTGAAGATCATCAGTTTTTGAAACCAAGGAAATTACTTTTTTAATTGACTGGTACACACTTGTTTTCACTTACAATCAATATTAAAACACTGGTTTCTCCAAATGCTCTGTGAATGCACCAAATACTTATGTTTTGAAAACCAAAAAATTTACTTGTTTACTTGGATGCTATGCACAACTTTTCATTTACAATCTATGTCAAAACACTGGTTTTACCTAACATGCTGTGAATACACCAAGATCAATAGTTTTCAAAACCAAGGAAGTATTTTTTTCTTGGCTGCTATGCACTTGTTTCAAGATATAATCAATAACAAATCACTGTTTTTTACCTATCACTCAGGGAATGCACCAAAATCATGTGTTTTCAAAACCAGGGAAGTTACTTGTTTAATTGGCTGCTATACACTTGTTTTAACATACAATCAATGTCAAACTACAGGTTTTACTCAATGCTCTGTAAATGCACCAGGTATTTAAGTTTTGAAAACCAAGCAAGTTCCTTGTTTAATTCACTCCTATGCACATATTTTCAAATACACTCTATGTCAAAACACTGGTTTTACCTAATACTATGTGAATGCACCAAGATAATCAGTTTTCAAAACCAGGGAAGTTACTTGTTTAATTGGCTGCTACACACTTGTTTTAACTTACAATCAATGTCAAACCAGTGGGTTTACCTAATGCTCTGTAAATGCATGAGATACCTCAGTTTCAGAAAACTAAGCAAGTTACTTGTTTAATTGGCAGCCCTGCACTTATTTTCACATTCAATCAATGTTAAAACACTGGTTTTATCTAATGTGTAAATTCAGCAGATATATAATTTTTGTTAACCAAGGAAGTTACTTGTTTAATTGGCTGCTACACTCTTGTTTCCACTTATAATCAATATCAAAACATTAGTTTCCACATATGCTCTAATAATGCACCACATACCTCAGTTTTGAAAACCAAGCAACTTCCTTGTTTAATTTGCTGTTATTTGCATGTTTTCAAATACAATCTATGTCAAACACTGGCTTTATCTAATGCTCTGTGAATGCACCAAAATCATCAGTTTCCAAAACCAAGGAAGTTAATTGTTTAATTGGTTGCTACACACTTGTTTCCACTTATACTCAATATCAAAACATTTGTTTCACCAAACACTCTATGAAAGCACAAGATAAATCAGTTTTTAAAATGAAGCAAGAGACTTCCTTAATGAACAGGTATGGACATGCTTTCAATTGCAACTTATGTCAAAAATCTGGTTTTACCTAACGCTCAGTGAATGCACCAAAATCATCAGTTTTAAAAACCAGGGAACTTACTTGTTTAATTGGCTGCTGCACACTTGTTTTCCCTTACAATCAATGACAAAACACTGGTTTAACCAAATGGTCTGTAAATGCACCACATACCTCAGTTTTGAAAACTAAGCAAGATATGTTAATTGGTGACTTTGCACTTTTTTCACATCTAATCAATGTCAAAACATTGGTTTACCAAATGCTGTGTAAATGCACCAGATAGTTAAGTTTTGAAAACCAAGCACATTCCTTCTTTAATTTGCTGCTAGGCATATATTTTGAATTACAATCTATGTCAAAACACTGCTTTCACCAAACTCTTAGTGAACACACCAGATACTTATGTTTTGAGAACCAAGGAAGTGGCTATGCACAATTTTTCATTTACAATCTATGTCAAAACACTGGTTTTACCTAAGTTCTGAATGCACCAAGATACTCAGTTTTCAAAACTAAGGAAGTTAATTGTTTAATTTGCTGCTATGCACATGTATACATTTACAATCTATATCAAAACACTGGTTTTACCTAATGCACTGTGAATGCACCAAGATCACCATTTTAAACACCAAGGAAGTTACTTCTTTAATTGGCTGCTATGCACAAGTTTTCCATTACAATCTATGAGAAAACACTGGTTTTACCTACTGTGCTGTGAATGCTTTGAGATCATCAGTTTCCAAGCCAAAGGAAAACACTTCTTTAACTGGCTGCTACAGACTTGTTTTCACTTACAATGATGTGAAAACACTAGTTTTTCCTAATGCTCTGTAAATGCACCAACTAATTCACTTTTTAAAAGCAAGGGAGTTACTTGTTTAATTGACAGCTATGCCCATGTATTCACTTGCAATCAATGTCAAAATCCTGGTTTTTATAATGCTCTGTAAATGCACCAGATACTTCACTTTTGAAAACTCAGCAAGTTACTTGTTTAATTTGTGGCCATGAACTTGATTTCACATACAATCAATGTTAAAACACTAGTTTTACCAAATGCTCTGTAAATGCAACAGATACTTAAAGTTTGAAAACCAAGCAATTTCCTTGCTTAATTAGCTGCTATGCACATGTTTTCAATGACAATCTATGTCAAAACCCTGGCTTTACCTAATGCTCTGTGAATGCACCAAGATCATCAGTTTTCAAAAGAAAGGAAGTTACTTGTTTAATTGGCTGCTACACTCTTGGTTCCACTTATAATCACTAATAAAAATTGGTTTCACCAAATGCTCTGTGAAAGCACCAGATACTTCAGTTTTGAAAACCAAGCAAGTTATTTCTTTAGTTGAGAGCTATGCACTTCTTTTCACTTACAATCAATAACAAATCACTGGTTTAATTTAACACTCTGGGAATGTTCCAATATCATCACTTTTCAAGATCAGGGCAATTACTTGTATAATTGACTGCTACACTCTTGTTTTCAATTACAATCAATGTCAAAATCCTGGTTTTACCTAATGCTCTGTAAATGCACCAGATATTTCAGTTTACAAAACTCAGCAAGAAACTTGTTTAATTCGTGGTCATACACTTGTTTTCACATATAATGTCAAAACACTTGTTTTACCTAATGCCCCATAAATGCACCAGTTACTTCAGTTTTGAAAACCATACAAGTTCCTTGTTTAATTCACTGGTATTTGCATGTTTTCATTTACAATATAGGTGAAAACACTGGTTTTCCCTAATTCTGTGTGCCTGGGATAAATCATCAGTATTCAAAACCAAGGAATTTACTGGTTTATTTGGCTGATATACACTTGTTTTCACTTACAATCACTTTCACCAAACACTCCATGAGTGCAGCAGATACCTCACTTTTCAAAACCAAGCAGGTTTCCTGTTTAATGGCAGCTATGCACACATTTTCACTTATAATCTACATCAAAACACTGGTTTCTACTAATGCTCTGTACATGCACCAGATACTTCAGTTTTGAAAACCAAGCAAATTACTTGTTTAATTGGTGGATATGCACTTGTTTTCACTTGCAATCAATATCAAACCATGGTTTTACCTAATGCTCTGTACATGCACCAGATACTTAAATTTTGATAACCAAAAATTTCCTTGTTTAATTCACAGCTAAGCACATGGTTTCAATTAAAATGTAGGGGAAAATCCTGGTTTTACCTAATGCTCTGTGAATGCATCAAGATCATCTGTTTTCAATACCAAGGAAGTTACTTGTTTATTTGACTGCTGCACACTCCTTTCCATTTTAATGAATATTGCAACACTGGTTTCCCCAAGCACTCTGTGAATGCACCAGATACCTCAGTTTTGAAAACCAAGCAAGTTACTTTTTAGTTTGGC
>PVKH010039942.1:0-11124 GCA_004027955.1 Chaetophractus vellerosus | reverse complement strand
CCACCCAAGAATATCTGGGAAAATTGTCAAAAATGAGGGCAGGATTAAGATTCCCAGGTAAACAAAAGATGGACTTAGTCACGACTACACTGGCTCTACGAGAAATGCTAAAGGGAGTTCTGCAGGTTGAAAGGAAAGAACTCTAAACAACTGACTGAAGCCACATGAAGAAATAAAGATCTTCAGTTACAATAATTATATGGGTAAATATAAATACCAGTTTTATTTTATTTTTTATTTGTAATTCTATACTTTTATTTCCTAAAGGATCTAAAAGACATGCATAAAATGTAATAAGTCAAAGGTAATGGACTCATAATGTATAAACGTGTAATTTGTAAAAAGAACCCCATAAAGGTGGAGGGAATGAGGGGTATAGGAAAATAGTGTGTGTATATTATTGAAGTTAAGTTGCTATCAAAGCAAACAAAATTGTTATAGATTTAGGATGTTAAATTTAAGCCCTATGATAACTACAAGGAAAATATTAGAGAATATGCAAACTCATAAAGACATAAAGTAGAGTACAAGTTACTAGGGCTGGGGGGCAGGGGCAATGGTGAGTTAATGCAAAATAATTGTAGGATTTTTGTTGGGCGTGAAGGGAAAGTTCTAGTATTGGATAGTGCTGAGGATGCTGCAACATTGTGAAAGAGAAAAAAAATCAATTGACTTTAGTCTGGAGCCCTGACACCATATATACAAAGTTTATAAGGCAGTTTATAGGCAAATACTTCTGCAACAGCAGAGAGGTAGAAATCATTAAAATGCAAAAGAAAAGGAAACAGAGCAAGCAGGCTGCATGTTAAGAGAGCCTCCCATGGTGATATTTGAGGAGCTATGTTACAGATGTTATTTGGGGAGCTGTCTTGCTCAGCTGGTAAGGGTGGCTGTTATTGTGCTACACCAAAATGACCTTGAGTTCACTTTTACATGGTTATTCCTATTATAAGAATGTGGGAGAGACACAATAAGTATTTTGCAATTGTCCTTCATATGGATGCCTGCAAGAGGGAACCAAGGTCAAAAGACATCTTGCCTACTCTTTTTGGAAGGCATTCAGAATGTTTGGACATTACAGTTGATATCAATGAAACAAGTCAACTAGACAGACTCACAGCTTGTCCCAGTTTAATAAAGAGTGTGTGAAACCAGATTAACAGTGCAAATTCCTAATCCAATACAGGTACAGCAAATGTTACATTCCATTATAAAGAATTATTTTATTATCTCAATAAAATGCAACCCCCCCAAAACTAGCATACTCAGTGCCAGTAAAATTCCATCATCCTCACACCAAAGGACTGAGATATTTAATTGTTCTGTAATTTCTATTGTATTGAGTATGTGTGAAGTAAATAGACTATAGACCTGAAATATGGGAATCTTCTTTCTTACTTTTTTTTTATTTTAATGGGATTTTTTTGTCATGGGATTACAATCCTAAAATTCAGACCATCTTTCAAACCACTTTTTTTTAGCATGTGTTGGTCAGTGAATATATCTCTTTTGCAACAGATATCTCCTTGTACTTGAATTGGTGAACTCATTCTCCAATGAGAGGGTAAAGCTACTAAAAAAAGAGTAGGAGCTTAAGATAGAATGCTAGCAACATCTACAGAGACAATCTGATCAACATTAATTAAGAATGACTAACTAAGTGCCAGATATGCTGGGAAGTGTAGAGGACACAGAGTGAATTAAGGCACTGTCCTTCCTCTCAAGAGACATACTTTTTTCTAGAAAGTAAATGTTAGAAAATGTCTAAATCACTTAATATTTTTTTGTGAAGGGAAGATGTGTCACCAAATAAGGCCTAACCTGTGAAAGTCTCCAGTCTTTGACATTGTAGATTGGAAGGTTGTTAAATATTATGTAATCCAATATCCACATTTATTATAGACAAGAGAAATACAGAAAAGTAAAATAATTTAAGATTGCAGAGTTAGACTCCAAATTTCCTGCCTTATATCCAGTATACTTTATTCTATATTATACTACCTCTTACAGTTCACTGGTCTTTTCTCATTCCTAGTTCTTCCCATACTTTGGCTGCGCCTAATCATGTTAATTAGACTCAAATTCATAGCACGCATGCCCTCTGTTCTTCTCCCTCTACATTCTCTCCTTCTAAAAGTCAACTTCATAGTTTCAATTCAACATATAATCAAAAAAATATACCAAGTATTTTCTATGGCCTAGGCAGTAGAGAGATTACCAAACCTATTAAGGCATTTCCTACCTCTGGGGAATTTATTCTAAATGTAAACATCTAGTACAGCATTCTCAGACACCAAAGTTATATATGTGAAACTTGTCATTCACAATCAAGTTTTCTAGGGGAAATCTCCTTTTTAGGTCAATGACTAAAAAAGTTAATTTTCTAGGACCCAGCATAAAAATCTTGGAGCTATTTTTACTACTCTGGCTTGAACGTGGGAGAATCTGGTTTTTATCCTTGCTCTACATAGTATTAACCAATTAGTTTTGAAACCTGGGCAAGTCATACTTCCCTGGGCTTTCTCTCTTCAATCAATAAAATGAGGCACGTGCCAACCTTCTGTGATTCACCTTCCTTTTCAAATCCATTCATGTACTAGGTAGAATCAATTTGTTTTCTTTGTATTTTTTCCATATCTCCTGGATTTATCTCTCTACTTCCATGTTCATCATAGACAAGGACATTATTCCTGGATTTTTATTAACAAGCTTTTACATGGAGACCTGACTTATAAAAGGCAATTATGAGTACAATTTAGCCTAGAGTTATATAGGTTTGACTAGAGGTTCGAAAACTAATTAAGAAGGCTTTTAGAATAAAGATGAATCTCAAACTAAAAGCCTGTCATTCACGTCCCTCTAAAAGTTGGCTTCAGTTGGCCTATCTGCTCTTATTTCCTATGACTCTAGCCTTTTCCTATCATACCTTCATGTTTTTAATGTTTTATTCCTGTCCTGATATGGAAGGTCTTACCTTTTTTGTAAACTTAATTCCAATAATTTTTTAAGGCTAATTTCTTCCATGGATATACTTAGAGTACAAACAATAATCCCCTTTACTAACTCCCTCTCATGAATATTGAAAGCATAAAACAGATGATATGTAACAACTTTCAACCAGCATTAATGGAAGAATATATATAAAGGTTGTGTAAAGAGGATAATTTATTTCCTTTATTATTTCTTCTTATTTCTTTTATAAATAAAACTAAGACTGGTTGCTGATCTTTTTGGTAGAGGATTAATCTGTATTTTAAAATTATTTTAGAATTTTGATAAGACTATTAAATAGATTTTCTTGCTCTGCACAACTTCTGATGTATGAAGATGTCTGGACAAAAGTATATAAATTGTTACCAATCAATATATATCTAATTTAGGCAATGAGTAATGTTATATAAACGCTGGCAGGGTAACTTATTCCATTAATAGATAAGCTCTGAAGCCTTTATTTATATTTCAATCATGAAACAGTCAGTACCAATTTGATCAAATGACTGTCAAAGTTACTGTTAAAATAGTAAGGAAGCATTTGGGGAAAACTTAAAGTTTTATTTTCTCTCTTTCAAATTCTCTTATTGTTGACTGAACTCTAATTTGAATACCTTCTTCAGAGAAAGGCCACAATTAGAGGAGTAAAGGGGTTTCATGTGGCTCGAGTAAAGTAGTGCTGTCATATCCCATCAATCCTCTCAGCACCCATTCTCAGAGCCCATTCACTGCATTCTCTTGTACACACTCCAAAAGAGATTTTCCCAAGAAATGAGTTTCAGGCAATTTTAGTTCCCATCACTACTGTCCATTTGTCATAACTGAAGGAAATGTCCATTGTATTACACAAAAATCCAGTATTTGTAAATTGCGATTGAGACCAGAAACATACAAAGTTTTAAAGGAAACAATTGAAGAGAACATCTGAAAGCAATTTTCCACCATTCTTTGTTGTTCTGCTACTCACGGCAAATCTTCCAAACTGGAGGCTTCATGTCTTGGATCCAATAGATCATAACCACATTCATTGTAGATTTCCAAATAGGAAATGTGTGTTGTATATATTTTGCTGCTGTCCTGATTGGAAAAGGGAAAGACATTATTTAACAGCTATAAATAAAGATTCAGCTTAGAGGAAGATGAACACATTTATCATTACAGCTTCCTCACTGTTTCTCTCCTTTCCTCTCTTACTTTGTATGGTTTACATTTTTAGTTCGTGACACTTTCAAGTTGCCAGTTACCACATGCGTGAAGCTTTTTTTTTTTTTAATGGACAACACTCATGATTATAAGCAAGTTTAGTCTGCTATTTTTTTATTGGTTCCACGTTATACATAAAAAGTCAATGTAGGCTTACAATGAACCAACTTGACTGCAGAACCGTATAACACACCATTTTTTACTCTCCAGCCCCCCCCCAAATGTTACTAAAAAGAAACAAATTTACATTCTGTGAATAGCCTATTCATAAAAGAACACAGATCACTAATTTAGTTTAAAACCTCCAGTAGCAAAATAGTTTTCATTTTTAATTATAATTCTATTTTCTAATTACTTTTCTGATATTCAGAATTTTCTGATGTTATAAATAGTTAACAATGAAAATGAGTTCCAGGGAAGAAAAAATAATTCACATCAGTCAGGTGAGAGCAAGAGTGACTATTAATACCTGATTGCCTATACCTTGTCTGTTGGAATAATTTTCCAGGCTCAGGTGGGCAAATTTGGGACATTTGGCTATTGGTTAGAGAGAGGTGTTTTCTAGGTGTTTTGCTGAAATTCAATGACAAAGGAAGGCATCAGTGTAATGAGGCTAAAAATTAAGGTGGCTTGTCTTAGTCTCAGTTCTGCCAGTAGACCAAAAGGACCCACTCACTCTCAGATGGAATAAATCAAGGACTTTATTTCAGCTCTTGAGAAAATTTCTAAGTTCAGTTATAATACAAAATATAAAATCATAGCACCTTCTTCTTATTTCTCCCCACATACAAATTCTCTCACCTCTGCAAGTCATATCCTACTCCTCTTAAAGGAAAATATGTTTGTGTCTTGTGGCAAGAAGGTTGGCAGATTGTCAGAGTGTATACTAAAGAGAAGATTTGCTTAGGATGACCTTCCTGATTGATTACATCCAGAGCCAAGACTACCGATTTAACAGGAGTCGTTCAAAGAGAGAGAAGACCAAGTCATAGAAATAGGTCGAGAACAGTGGCCTGCAAATCAAAAACTGAATCCTAGGCCAACTATCTGTGAGCCCTTCCCAAGTCAGGCCTCAGTTTCCCCACCATAAAGTGAGAAAGTTGGATAATGAATCCCTAAGTGTTCTTCAGTTTAAAATTAATGATTCTCTGATCCTAAGATGTCTCAAACTCCCCAAATATAGAAACTACCAGCTCATAAAAACAAAATAATATATGAAAAATTAAGGCAACTCTAAACCAGCACATGATTATAGTAAAATACACAAGCTACAGCTGAAATTCCATATCCTGGTGATAGTGATAAGGACTGAATATCTCCCAAGCAAATTCCTTGCAACCAAATGCTGGAAATCTTGCTAATGTGGGTGCTGATGACCACTAATCATGACAAATGGTCTATTAATTTGATTGTATTCTAGTTTAGTGAAGGGACCATTTCTACAAAATGCTTTGGGTTGTTGCTTGGCATAGCATGGGAATTAGAGGCTATCAACACTAGACAGACTTGCTGGCCTTTACTCCAGGGTTTCCCAAGAATTCCGATGAAATGCTGCTGGAAAAAGGGTTCCATTGTCAACATATACACTATATCTCTCTCTAAAAGATTCTCACAGCACTTTAAATGCCCTGGGGGATCCTTTGGCAACATCCTGGGATTCCATATTTCTAAAACCTATCTGAACACAGAGAAATATACCATAGACTATGGTTTGCTATTTTAGCACACAGTTCTGAGCCGGTCTTAGCATTTGAATAATGCATCTGCCATTTGTAACTGAGTGTTCCTCAATTGTTTCACCATGAAAATGGGGATCATGACCTTATCATGCAGAACCGCTGCAACAGAGAAATAAGGGTCGATATTTAAAATCCTACCAAAAATATTATGCCCATAACAGGCACCAATAAATGGTGGTTGTTGCTATCATTATTGCTGTTGTTGTTGGTTTTATCATTACTATTTCTAAAAGCCTCCAAATGGAGAATTCAGTATGTGACTATAAAAGGAAGGGGCATGAAGAGAAAAAGAACAACAAACTTGTATGCTAGCCTGCAGCAGAGAAACCACCTTCCAGAAAATAGAAGAAATCATAAAAGCTCAAGAAAATGGCAGATTGACTGCCCTGTGATGATAGGGATAATACCTTTGGCTCCCCCAGCTTCTGCATTTTCTGGACTTTCATTGGAATACCCACTTAAAATTCACTGAGCTATGTGGCAAGCTACCTTTCCTTATTACTACTTTTTAACATTTAGGATTGCCAGACTGTAATGTAACACACATGTTTCCTGCAGACAGCCTTTTCTTCTGCCCCCAAACAAGTTTGAACCTCACAATACCCAAAAATAATGAGCAGTTATTTCTCAAATAAATGGAATCAATTTTCTTCCTTAAAATCATTGAAAATGTACTCCTATCACACTCACAGGCATTTCAGGATCACTATGTAATGGGCTCCTAGTTTATCTTGAAATAAAGAGTGTGCGTGAGTCAAATTTTTCCTTTAAGAATTCTAGAGAACACCATGTGGCCCTCCCAGGCAATCAACTGGTAGCCTCTGAGTAACAGTTTGCATTTTTTTTAGCTATCCAATGTGGACAAACTTTATGATTCACTCTGAATTGCCTCTGACTTGTTTCACCAGGGTTCAGTTTGATTATCATGAATGTGATGTGCCCCATTGTGGAAATCTGTCCATTTACAAAGAATTGCCCTGGCTGTAAATTGGTCTGATGCACTCTCTCCAAGTTCTTGAAGTTACTTAGTATCATTCAGAATGAAATGGGGTTTCAAGTAATGCCATGACAAACAAGTCTAAAACAATGAACCTGACAGAGGGTAGGTACTTGAGAGACATTTAGACTTTTAGAAGTGTACTTCCCTAACCACAGGCAAAATTTAAAACACTTTCCATTAGGAAAGGAATTAACTATTTAAATTAAGCAGGAAAATCAGCTTCATTTGTTTTAAAATATTCAAGGAGTTCTCTGAATTTGGAGAGATATCAGCTGGCTGCATGTATATATATGGGTATTAATGACCCTAGTAATAACTAACATGTATTGAGCATCTACTGTGCATCAGGAATTGGACAATACCCTACCCTTAAATAGTGCATATTCTTCCCTCACAGCAACTCCACAAGACTGAGACATGCAGTAGCTGCCCCAAGACCACATGTTGTAGGCAGAACACCTTCTCAGATCCAGGTCTGCCTGCACCAATTTCAATGATCTTTCCATGACAGCAGGCTTTCACACTAGGCCAACAATTAAAAAAAAAAATTAGAAAGTACATTCCTACTTTGTGGAATCTGGGAAGAAAACAAAGCAGGTAATCTCTGAAGTAAATGAGTAAATGGAAAGAAGGGCTTTGGATCCAACATACACATTATACTCAACTCTTTCTCCTCCAAATTTTCTGGCCTGCAGGGTTGGCATGGTAGAGCTAGGGAGAGATGAGCTGAACTAATGGGTAATTGCTACTTTGTGGATGGAAATTAGAATTATGCAGATCTCAGCCATTTCTTCTCATCTTTCTGACTCAAAATGCAAACAGCACATGGTTGAGAAACTTTGTAGTGACTACTACACTGGCCTAGTTAGGACTTTGTTATGTAGGACTAACATGACCAAGGAATTGTTGAAACTAGTATAAGGACATTGGAGACCCTCTAGTAAAATTTGATACCTATTTCCACAGAGGGGGAAAATGAAACCCAGAGAAGTTAAATGACTCATTGTAGATAACTTGCTTAAATACGACCAAGAAAATAAAGCAGGTCTGATATAGAGTGGCATTATATATAGTGCCACCCCCCACCGTGCACACTGCATTGTATATAAGTGGTAAAAATCACAGGGTTTGGCATCAGACAAACTCCAGATCATGGGATTCCAGATTAGCTACTTATAAGATGTGGACCCAGAGAAAAATATTTAAACTGAGACTCAATTTTCCCATATACAAAATGAGGATAGGAATATACCCATTTCATTAGTTTTATTATATGTTGTATTAAATGCTGATAAATAGCAGGCACTATTTAGAACTGCGTGCTAAAATATCATTTATTGGCCTGATATATACAGGCTAATAAATGATGCATATATTACAGCTGGGGAACTCCTCTTTATAATATTAATTGTAATAGGCTATTTACTCAGGTACATTCTTCTGGGCTTCTAGTAAAAGTGTGAAAGGGGAACAATCATATTATCCTATTTAGTGCTTTGGTAGCTAAAAGAAAGGTCCATTTTGGCAAATGAACATCCCTCAGTTTCTTAATGAAGACTATAAGCTAAGACTTGGTAAAAAGGGTAATTTGCCCTTTTAATCTCTACGAGAGTATCAGAAGAATGCCCCTTGAGCCTTTGATGAACCAGTGGCTCATTAATGAGAAGCACCTTCTTAATTTCCACTTCTTCAGCAAAATTCCAACGTTTCCCTAAAGGTAAAGGCCAGAGATATTGCACAATAATATACTTCCTCTTTTAGATACAATATGGTAAAATGCCACAATAAATATTTTGCCTGCAGTAAATTTCTGCTGAATATATCAAATACAAAATGATTTTAAAGTTCCATACCTTTTGTAATTGCTCAAAAATGTAAGACAGTGTCCTTGGGATAATGCCTCTGTCGCTGTAACGCTCTGCCCCACCAGTGATGGTGAATGTCTTACCGCTGCCTGTTTGTCCATATGCAAAAATGGTACCATTGTAACCTTCCAGGACACTGCAACAGAGAAATGGCACACTCTTAATATCAAAACGGCTAATGGCACTTGTATCAAATGGCTTTTCTTTAGAAGATGCTGGCCCATATATGCTCTGCAGCGCTGTGGAAGACTTTTGATTTGACGGTGGCCGTAAGAACCCTGGATATTCTCAACCTTTGTAGATTACCACCTTTAACAAAGGCTTTTAACAGTGTGCATGACATAATGCAGACTCTCAAAAGTGGGTCTTTTATCTGTGTTGCAAAGAACAGCACATCACTGCAACTTTACTTTTTTGCTGGTTTTTTGTTTTTGTTTTTGTCATGGTGGTTCCTTTATCTCTAAGATGTTTTCATCAAACCAGCTATGATGATATCAGCTAATGGTACCCACATTGTGAATGGCATTTTGATAGATGGCTCCTCTGAGAATCACCCCCCACCGTGCACAGTGGGATTCTTGCTCTAATACCTCTGCTGAGATACCATCCCACAGTTCTCTCTGTTTCTTTATGCTTCATGCCTGCATCATCCATCATCAATATGCCCCACCCCCTCAAAACACACAGCCTTTGTTTGGATCTTATTGTGCAGTGGTAAGTTAATTCTCCAGCACCTTGTGCAATTACTATACTTCTAACAATATCTTCAGTAACAAATCGATGCATCTTCTGCTATATAAGCAGAAGGTGTTGCCAATGCTTACAAACTTAAAGGACCTGGTAGAGGAAATGAGCAAAAAGGTTTTATTACTGTGTGGTTCAGTTTTCCAATTTTGAGAGGCTTAGTAATTTTTCTCCATGAAGACATAACAACACATTGTTGAAATTCTGTTTCTAAGATGTTGGAACTACCATGATGAATATAGTTGGATAATTGTAGAATCTTTCTCCTCAACAGAATTTGTCACTAATGATATAGCAATGCCCCATTAGCAACATCATTTGGCTATATGATATTCCTGGGCCATAAATGCTCTAGGTAAATGAAGTCTATAACTTTAATTTATCAAACCTTAAACATTTTATTGTTTTTTAATAGAAAAAAATATATCAGCCATTCTCTCTCTTAAAAATCAAAGAACACAAGGCACAAATTAGCATTTCCATTATGACTTAGATACAGCCTATGAAAAGTGAATACTTTATTTTGCTACAAGATGGCAACCTTTTATTGTTATGTCTACTTTTTAAAAATCTTCTTTCTTGCTGACAGTTGTCCCAGTAAACCTGCCTCTAATGTCTACTCTCCCACTACCACCTCCTTCCCAATCTGTTCTGTGATGGAAAACAAGATTGCAAAGCTTCATAGAATGCTGTGTAAATTAAAAGGATATAGGATCCACCTATACATACTCCCATGACTATTTATTTATTACATTGCTACAACTTAAAAAAAAATCAACGTAAACAGACAAAATGTGTCTCCAATTCCTTTGAAAGAGCCTCTGCATCCCAACTCAATTTTCTGCCCATTCTCCATTGGGCACTAAGCATTTTCATGTGTGTCCAGTCTCATCTGTCCTAAAGGAAAATATTCCGTTTAAAAATAAAGAATGGTGGAGTAAAGATATCTGAAAATCCACTCTTCCATAAGAAAACTGGCAAAAATTGTCAAAACCATTTTTCAAAACTCTGGAAATTATCCAAAGACTTGCAACAATACAAGGAGAGCTTATTCAAGAAAAAGGCTGATTCTTATTAAGAACAGTGAGAGGGGGCCGGCTGTAGCCCAGTGGATAGGGTGCCGGTTCACCACATGGGAGGCCCCGGGTTCGGTTCCCGGGGGCCTCTCCGGGCGGGCAGACCGCCTTGAGAAGGGCAAGCTGCTGTGGGTGGGGCAGAGCTGCCGTGGGCAGGGCAAAAAGCCGCCACAGGCAGGGCAAAGCCCCCAGGGGCAGGGCAAGTCGCCCGCGAACGGAGCAGAGCCGCCCATGAACAGAAGCAGAGCTGCCTGTGCAGTGAGCTGACTCGGCGTGTCGCCGCAACGGGGGGAGACAGAGCAGACACAGAAGAACGCAAAAATGAACACAGCAAGAACAAGCAGAAAGGGGGGGATATGTAACAAAAAAAAAAAGAAGAAGAAGAATTTAAAAGAACAGTGAGGTTTGTGGCATTTTAACTTGACCATTCCCATCCTCCTCTCCCCAACTCCATGGCATCCTTCAAAACCTAACAACAATTGGAGAGGGAATAACATGTTTAGGGC
>PVKH010039941.1:0-11124 GCA_004027955.1 Chaetophractus vellerosus | reverse complement strand
AATTTGGGAGGGAGGCACCTAATTGCTTGAGCCACCCACGTTCCTTGCTTTGTTGTGTCTCTCATTATGTTTTTCCTTCTTGTGTCTCTTGTTGCGCCATCTTGTGTCAGCTTGCTCTGTCTGCCCATCTTGCTAGCTAGCTGTCTTCTTTAGGAGGTACCGGGAACGGAACCAGGGACCTCCCTTGTGGTAGGTGGGAGCTCAGTCGCCTGAGCCACATCTGCTTCCCACATCTTGGATAATCTTTTTTTTTTTTTTTTTACAACAGGCATGTATAAATTTATATAATGTATTCATGTATATTTATACAGATGCATGAATACATTCTTTTCAAATTTTTAAAATTAAATTAAATTTTTAATTTTTTTAGAGGAGAGTGCAAATGCAGTCCCCCACTACCACAAATCATGCAGTCGAGTTTCCCACATTTGGGGAAATCGCAGGAGTCAGCACATCTGGAGTGCAATGGATAAGCCTCACCCTGGGAAAACCACCTTCGTGATCATAGTATCTCCCCTGCTAGGTAAGTATGATGAATACATTCTTATCATCCAAAACTCAGACATTAAAGGTAAAGCTAAAATCTGCCTTTTCTACTACCCTGAATCTTTTCTTCTGTGTGCTAAAGAAAGCTCTGTACATAGAGGAAGGAATTATGATCCAGTATCGATTTGAGCTTCCTGTCCTTGGAACCAGAAATAGTTTATTTATGAGCAAAATATAACTTAGGAGTTTGTTAGCTTTCAGTGGCAAGTGAATGATAGCTAGCTTATACTTAAGCAGAGGAAAGACTCTCAATCTTAACATAAATTGCTCACGTATTTGAACCAGGTGTGAATCTGAAAAATCCATCTCTTTTTCTCTCCTTTAAAGGGTTTTCAGCTGCATGTAACAACAATACAAAAAACCAAACCCCCAAATCCTGACTGCTATTGGCTTAAAGAATAACTTCATTTCCTTCATGTGTTTGTTCAAATCTCAGTTTCTCAGTGAGGCCTGTGCTCACTTTATTCAACACCAAAATCTGTCCCCTCCATCCCAGCACTCCTGATCCTCTTTACCATGCTCTACTTTCAAATTCTTCCACTCACTACCTCCTGACATACTATAGAAATTTCTTATTATGTCTTTAGTTTATGTCTGTCTCTTCTGACTAGAATGTGAGCTCCAGAAGGGCAGGTATTTTGTGTATTTTGCTCACGGAGGTATTTCAAACATCTAGAACAGGGCCTGAGAAAAGGCAGATGCTCAATAAATATTGAGTGAATGAAAGGGGGTCTATTATCTCACATTAGAAGAAATCCCAAGGTAGATGTTTCCAGGACTGTTGGCTATGAAGCTCAAGGACATAATGGAGAACCCAGTTCTTTCCATCTTATTTGTCTGCCCTTCTCAGCTCACCAGCCTGGCCTATAGGCTGGCTCCCTTCATGGTTGCAAGATGGCTGCTGCAGTTCCAGGCATCAGATGTTAACACTGCACATCTAGCAGGAGCAGAAGGATGGCTGATTCTCATCTGTTTCCTTTTATAAATTCTTAAATCAATGAGGGGTCATATATAATATTATTTTTAAAAAATCATACTTGCATATATAACAACTTAAATTAAAATAAATGAATGTAATTGCATTAGTTTCCAAGCTAAACTTAACAAATAAGAATATATATTCTTAAAGTAAATTACTCAAAGTGCAACAATGTATCAGTTTGAGAAGAAATGCATCCATGTAAATTTATATAAATGTTAGGAAGGTATTTTTGGGTGAAGTAAGTATAATAATTTGGACATTGTTTTTGAAAAGTCTAATAGCTGAAAAAATTATTTAAAAAATTCATATTAGTTTCTTATTTTGGTCAAATTCACAGAGAAAAAAATGAGGAAATAAGCCATGAAGATGACTAAAGAAAAAACATTTTTGAACATATTGAAGTAAGACAAAGTATTTTTTAATTGTGAAAATGTATTTTAAAATGCAAATTTTCCAAAAAGCATGATGTAGCCCAGAAAACACGAGACAGACAATATATATATTTTTGTCTGATCAATTGAATGCACATTTCTTTAACTTAGTTTAGAGGTTAAATGGATTAAGAAAATTCACTTTTGCTAAGAAAATGAGTGTTAAAGCCATCTGACAACCTAATCATTTAATATTAAGTGTTTTGTAAAAAACAAGAGTATATTATATGAAATTATTCATTTAAAATGGACTATATTGGTTGTGATCTTGCTCAACATATATATAAAGCTCATGCTTATAAGAGAAAATAGCTAAAAATCACCCTGTCAATCTGTTGGGTATTTCTAGCTGAATTAAGTTTGTCCTTGTTAAAGAAATTATCTTCATTTTTCTCCCCTCAGGAATGCATGTAAAACAGTTCCTGTCTCGATGTGCGCCTTAGGCAAAAGTTCAGTGCTCAATTACCTGCTGTCTGAAGTCTCATATTTTGCAGTAAGCAACTGAAATAGCATTTCAATCAGAAGCCTTGACCCATGCTCTTCTTTTTCCCTTCACAGCCCTGCAAGCTATTTGGCGTAGGAAGGTCTTGACCTGAGAAAACCATCTTGGATAACCACAGCAAGGAGAAGGAAAAATGCAACACCTAGGAGATTTCAGTAAACAGTCGAATCATGCCAACCTAATCTGTGTTAAAATGCTTGGAATGTGGGAGCCGCTGATGATGCCTGTTGTCTGTGTGACTGACTGAATCCTTTCTTTTCTCAGAGCAGCAAAGCAAAGCCTGGGAACCAGGCCAAATGCCTGCCACTTACCTTAAATGATCAGCCACTTTGAGATTAAAACCCCTGAAAGCTGCCACACCATGAAAACAAGGCTTCCTTCACATTAAAGGTAAATTGCGACTTTGGGTTTGCTGTGATCTTTTTTCCATTTTATCCAGTTTTTCACAGTGCACACTTTTTTCCCCCTTTCCATTTATGCTCCAATGTAGAAGCCAATAGTTACAGCATCTTGGCCAAGCATTCATTAAGGTTTATAAGAACAAAATTTATGGTTATTTAGGAGTTGGCACAAAGGCAGACTGTTGCTGGAAAAAGAAAAAGAAATACAGGTGGGAAATATAAGCCTGAACAAAGGCCCATACTATACAGTAATGCTCTAGGCTCTCAGAAGTGGTCTGGGGGGGGGGGGGGGGGATTAAATAGTATTTGAAACCAGCTACTCTCTATTCTGAATCCTTCCCATTTTATGCTTCAGCAGATTATTGAAACAAGAATATTGTTCATTCCAAGAGACTTTTGTGTAAACAGAGGAGCAGGCGGTCATAGAGATAATCTGGATGATAATCTGTCAATTTGGGTAATAAATTGGGTGTATTTAAAATATATGGATCAGAAAAAGGCCCTCTAGGAAGAGAGGAGTCAGGTTATCCTCCTTAGTGAACCTTACATAATGGCAAGGCCTGTGTTCCCAAAAATTTAGGGTGTGGGTAAAACACATATCTAATCTTTGAATTCGGGAAGTAATGTGGAATTCTAGCACAGGCTGAAAGTCTGTATTCTCCCACAGGAAATACTGTCAATGATTCTTTTTTGTTTTTTTAATATTCTCTGACTTCCTTCACTAGGGGAAAAAGAGGCTCCTTGTCTGTCTTTTGCAATATTTGTGAAGCAAGCATTTTTGGAATTGATTTTATTTCCTACTCATTATTGTCTAAGAAGTGCCTACACATGTCTACTTATCTTGCATTTATTAAAAATATATACAGCTTCAGTGTTTCATGATGTAAGTTGTTCACAAAATATGACTGTTTCAGCTGCATCGGTAATTTGTTGTATGATTTGAGGCAAGTTAATTTAATTTAAATGCCCAGATGTCTCCTATTACCAAACGGGACTATTACTACCATTAATAATAATAAAAATAATAATAGTGATAGTGATAATAATAATACATACTCTTACCAGGCACACTGTCATAGGGCATTTGCATCCATTTCCATGATCTTGTGATCTTTTATATACTAGAATGCTTCTCCTCTTCTTTTGCATAAGATTAAGTTCTTCTCATTTATTGTCTTTGTACTAGAAGTTTTCTTGCCTGATTCTTTTTAATTGTCCATTTTCAGTATCTCTTCAACATGAATAAAATGACTTGCTTTTGCTCACTTGTTGCTCTGCAAAGGACCTGTTTAATTTTGTAAGTGAATGTATGGATATGAGAGCTTTTTTCCTAACTAAATACACTTTAAGATCCCCAAGGCCAGGGATTATAACCTTGATATGTCTCCACCAGGACTTTATGACAGTCCTCTGTTCTCACAAGATACTCATTAAATTTGGAAGCTTGAATATGAAGAGAATCTTTTGCATCACCTCATAAAATGCCAAATACAACTTTGGCTGCATGAGCACATGATGTGATCATCACTTGTAGATAATTCTGATTCTTTTTGAGCATGGGTATGCTTGTTTGTTTAGCAGACTTAAGAAGTAACTTCCCTTCTTTTGAAGAGTACCAGAAGACCAGAGTCATGATAGAAGGAAATGCAGAAGAAGCTGTGGTTTAGCCTGTTCCTGATCTCTTTCTCAGCATCTTTTTAACCATTTTGTCTTATAACTTTGTCACTTAAATTTTCCACTATGCCTGATATCTTTTACCACGACAAATGATTTTATCATAACTTCCAAGTCTTCACACTTCTTATCTACTATTAATTCTCATTCTTTAGTATCTCATCATATATATAGCAGTTGGTGAGAAAATACAAAGCAAGTAAACTTCCAACAGAGATTTGCTTTTCATTTTGTTGCAGAGGGTAGCAATTTGAGAACAATTCAATAGAATGTAAATAGAATCATATTTCCTTATGAAACAGCCAGTATGGCAGTTCAGAGAGTATGCTTTGAAGCAATCACAGAATGTATAAAACTTGACAGGCCTTGAAGGATCATGGAGAAAGGAGAACAGGCTCTCTAGGTGAGGGAAATGACATAAAACAGGCATGGGGTGTAGGAGTGAACTTGGTGAGTACACAAATCAGCCAAGAGATACCTTGGGTGGAGAGGAGAGATTGTGGCTAAGAGAATGGTGGGAAATAGAGTTGGGAGAGACTGGAGCCATCAAAGGTCCTGAAAGTCAAACAGAGGAGTTGTGATTGTCCTGGGAGAAAAACAGAACCCTCTCACAGTTTAGAGTCCCAAAAGGAAAGCTTTAAGATGATTTTCAATTCTTTTTGGTGCAAAGAGCTTGGCCTGGAATCATAACACCTCAGTTCTAGTCTTTATTTCACCATTTTCAAGATGTGCAATCTTGAACAAGGTAGTGGATCTTTCTGAGCCTTAGTTCTTTCTTCATAAAATGGGGATCATAACACCTCCTTGCCACTCTGGTTTAGCACAGTGTTGGCAAACCACTGCAGCTGCATTGGTGTAAGAGAACGAGGCTCTGCAATGTGGTAGTGACTGCAGAAATTGAGTGGAAGATACAAACTTGTGAGATGCCATAGCGGCTGATATTTTGTCAAAGAGGGGACTCTGGTCTTCTGACATCCAGAGAAAAATAACACTACCAATTGATTCTTTTCCTTGAAGTTCCATCTCCTCACCTTGGCTCCTCTACTAATCCTCAAACTTTGCTGTTCTCTCTGGTCTCTCGTCCCTTTTGGAAAAGAGTTCTTCTTGTCTCTATTGAAACTACCCAAGAGAGCTCAGACCCTCTCTAAGTCACGAGCAGATTCCCAACAGACCTCTGTTGTCTATTGAGGGTCTTCCCTTCTAGTCATGTCATTCACTAGCAACAGTCTTCTTTATTTTCTTTATGTCTCCAAAGTTTCCACTGAGTCTGACTCTTAATGACTTGTATGTCCCACCTGAAAGACAGTTCCCTTCATTCCTTTCTCTCCTGCTGGTCAACTGCTCTTTTTGATTACTCATTTTAACCCATCTCTTTCCATCTGTGCTTTCATCTCATTCTTGAATCTCTTTGGATTTGAAAGGATTAAAAAGCTGCACCATTAATGCCAAGTTCTGCTGAGTATGGGAGGAAGCAGAAACTCATACAGTGCTAATGAGCATATAAATTGGTTCAGCCCATTGCAGATCAATTTGGTGATACTTAGTAAAGCCAAAGGTGCTCAGACCCTTTTTCTAGGCTTCTGCCTCAATATTACTAATCACCATCCTATATTGAGTGCTTACTATGGGCAAGATGCTTGCTACCTTATTCTCTCCAAGGAGGTGCTATTGTTATCTAATTTTACTGATGAGGAAACTGAGGCACAGAGAAGTTAAGTAATACACCTAAGGTCACAAAGGTGTGATTTTGTGGTGGAACTGTGATTTGACCTGAGGCAGTAAGGTTCCAGAGCCTTCTGCTGCTATCCACTGAAGGCTCTGCCTAGCAAAGCTCATGCCCAAGGAGAGATGTTTATGAATACTCAGTGCAGCACTGCTTAGAACAGCAAGAAGGTGTGAGCTGCCAAACTGCTCCTCTAAAGAGGAATAGGTTGATAGAATACTCTTCAGGAGCTAAAGTGAATGAACTGGATCTACAAATGTCAACATGAATGAATTTTAAAAATAGAATCTTGTGGGAAAAAAAAACAATGATACCCTTCAAGAAACTTTTTGAAAGCAGGGGGAAAGATGAGGAAGGATATCTATAATAACACCATGTATGTAAAATTTTGAAACAGTCAAAACAACAATACATATTATTTATAGATATTTATATATGTAGTAGTAAAATACTTCAGATGTGAAAGATATGGATCAACTGAAAGATATCTTTCATTGAGGCATGAAGGGGGAGGAAGAAGGAATGGGGTTGATTTTCCCTGTTTGTAATATTTCAATACAAAAGACAGTGTTGAAGAAAATATGACAAAATGCCAACATCTGTAATTCAGGGACTCAGTACATAGGTATCATACTATTTTTGGTTCTTTTCTATATGCTTGAAATGTTTTATATAAATAATTGGAAAACATTTAAAAAAGAAATGAGAAATTAGCCAAAATCATAAAAGGAGGGACCATAACTTTCCTGATTTTTCAGGTCAAGACAAGTAATTCTTGACACAGATTAAGTGCCCAGAATTGTTGGAGAATAAAAAAGAAGGGAAAGGCAATTTCCAGGAGTCTAGAGTTTAGTTAAGAAGATGGAGCCAGACCCATAAAATAACCAGGAAACAACATACACATAAGAAAAGAATTGTGAAGCACAAACTATACCTATCTGCTGGAGAAATTTCACCTGAGAGGTATTAGCAGCTTGACAGTAGTCAATGGTGCAGGAGGGAAAGAGAATTATATTGGGCTAGCCTTTGACCTGCTGCTGGCCCTTTGAGCATAATCCCTGCTGTGAGTGGTAGCTTAGACTCTGCTAGTAAGGCGTGGAGAATAGGAAACACCTTGGCCATCCATCCACATTGACAGACTGTTTCTGATGTACAGCAGCCAAAAATATAATTTTATTATTTTGTAGTCAGCCTCTGTTTATACATCTCATGTCCATAGATTTGGTGTAATTAGAGTCTGGAGATAATACCTCAGGTATTTACTTAAGTTCATTCTGACTGTGTAATATTTGTTATTTATATAGCTTCTAAATGTACACAATACTTGACAAATATGTAGAAAGACAAGTTTCCTACCCTGGGGAGCTTGTGTTCCAATATGGACAAACAGAACAGAAAGGGGAGGATCTTGACTTGGGCAAGGCTTAGCAGGTAGGGAGTGTCTGGTTAGGCAGGGGAGAAGGGAAGCTAAATACCGGAGAAAAGTACGGATGAGAATGTGTAGGCAAAGGAGGACTTTTAAAGATACACTTTAAAAGAAAACATGGCATTCACTCAGCATAATACTCTCCAAGAAACTTTCTGAAATAGGGGGAAAAAGTGAAGGAAATTGAATCTGATTGTGACAATAAAAATTGTGGCAGTGGAAGCATTAGTATCTATGACAGTTTGAAGCTATTTGTGGATCCCAGGAAAGATCATGTTCTTGAAGCTAATCCATTCCTGTGAATGTGGGACCCTTTGATTGGCTTGGATTCAGTTGGAGGGCCTTTGATGGGATTACTGCAGCGAGGCATGACCCAGGGTAGGTCTTGGTCCTCTTGCTGGGTCTTTATAAATGGGAGAAACATATAGAGACACACAGGGGAAAAGCTACAGAGACTGAGAGAAGGAACCCAGGAGAGAGGAAGCCACAGAAGAAGCAGCCAGAAGCTGAAGTAATGAGACCCAGAAGAGAACCAGATGCCTCCATGTGCCTTGTCACAGTGCAGGAGTCCAGGATCACAAGCAGCTGACCTCTAGTGAGACAGCATCTCTGATGATGCTTTGATTTGGACATTTTCACCACCCCAGAACTATAACCTTTTAACCTAATAAATTCACATGATAAAAGCCAACCCATTTCTGGTATACTGTTCCCAGCAGCTTTTAGCAAACTAAGACAGTACCTTTAGTATCGACTTCAATGCATTGAAGCAACTATATGCCAGGCAATGTGCTGGACGCCTTGCATATATTGTGTCACCAAAGTTCCACAACAATTCTGAAAGGCTGACATTATTGTCTTAACTTTACATATGTGGAAACTGATATTTAGAGAGGTTAGGTAACTTGCCCAAGATGACACAGGTAATAAGTGGGTGAGGCAGAATTCAAAGTCAGCTCTGACACCATAGTCCATGCTTTTTACTCTATGCTTCTCCCAAAGCAAAGAGACCACTAAGAAGAAAGGGAATAGACAGGAGAGTTAGAGGATAGGTTAATTGTACACCCTCAGCAACAATATATATGCAACAGCCTCGGCATTTAAAGGAGTCAATTTTCTTGTGTAAAAAATGTAGAGTCACAGCTGATAGATTAAATGACTGAACTTAATAACATTTATCACTAAAAATAAAGACAGACAAATCTGTTGAGACTTGTGCCAATGCCCTGTGAGAGCAGTGAGAGAGGGGAATAGCATGGCCATTGAGAAAAGCAGCAATAAGGAAAGAAACAGGATGGGCTTCAAAATTCCTTAAGAAGTAGATAGACATTTAAGAACTCTAGATCTACAAGTGAATATACCTTTCACTCTTGAGTCTGTGATCAGACTGTTTTGGCCGCCTGCCTCTTTCTTCCTCTACTGCGTAAGATTCCATTCCCATGAGAATCAGCCAGCCCCTATCTATCTGTCTATCTGTCTGTCTGCCTGCCTATCTATCTATCATCTATCTATCTATCATCTATCTATCTATCTATCTATCTATCTATCTATCTATCTATCTATCTATCTATCTATCTATCTATCAATCACCTATCTGTCTATCATCTGTCTACCTATCTATTCTCCTATCTCTTTCTGAAAGGATTTAAAGCAGTTTTCAACAAAATATATCAATCTAGTAAGGTAGATAAAAGTAAAATGATTACATATTTACTGAAATGTCCTTTCTCAACCTCTCACCCCCATCCAACCACCTATCCTTCAAACTCCTACTCATACTTTTAATACCCAACTCAAAAGTCTTCATCAGTCTGAACAGTCTATCTGATCATACCACTTTCTCTGTGCATAATTTTATTATAGCATTTGTCCTACTGTCTTACAGTTAGTTGTTTCATGTATGTTTTCTCATTAGACTATGAGGTCCTTGAAGGTGAACCAAGTTGTGTTCATCTTTGTATGCATTGGACATGGCAAAGGGTCTGGTATGTATTAGGTACTGAAGTAGTTATTGAGTAAGTGAATGATTAGATAAAAACCAGAGTCAAGAAAGGGAGAGGAAGCATGTATTCTAAGATTATGTGTTAACATATATTTCTGTTGTTGAATATCAGATTTGGCTAGGGCAAAAAGGGAAACAGCAAATCACATGGTTCTCATTATGAAAAGGAAAAAGCAAAGCCATTTTCAGAGAGGAAGTATTTATACCTAATGATGCCTAATTAACCTTTATTAGGGGACATTTAAGTAATATATTATAGATTGTTTTTTTTTTCCAGGCAGAATTTCTAAATTGAAAAAACAACAACTGCTTATTACAAAACAATAATCAGGTTGTCAAAGAGTTACAACCACAATTTCCCAGTACTATTGACGAAAGCTCACTGAATTTAAAATAAAAATGTGACAAATGTTTATACAGTATGAGTCCCATACCATTGACTTATGATCTCATTTTATTAATTTGCATTTTAGATCCTTAGGAAGTAAAAAGTGGAGTTCCAAACTAAAAGTACAGTAGTACTGCCATTTATCTTTGCCACTGCCATTATCCTTACTAGAGATCTTTATTTCTTCATGCAGCTTCAATCTATTGTTTATTGTCATTTCCTTTCTTTTTTTTCAAAGAAATTGTACCCATTAAGCATTTTTTTAAAGATTTATTTATCACCCCCCCCTTGCCGCTTCTCACTATATCCATTCACTGTGAGTTTTTCTGTCTGTTTGTGTCCCATTTTTTTATCCTAATTTGTACTCATCAGAAATAGCACCCAATACTTAGGTGCTGAATTCTGTGGCTGCCCATTTATTTCCTATGAAGTTAAATTTTAACTACTCAGTTCTTCATAAGGCATAAATATTTACTGATTGACTTCTGCAAGAAAGAAAATGGGCCAGTCATTGTAGAGCAAATAAAGTAGCATAGGGCTGCAGTGGCCATTTATAGGATTGGATCTTTTTTGGATGCTCAATGTTCAAGCTCCTTCCTATTTGTGGGACTATCCCAGTGTGTGTGATATTGGTGGGATACAAATAGAATGGGGCAAATGTCCCTTTTTCACTCTTTCTTGTAGCAAGGGTGTGGACATATGTAGGCTGAGTCAATTTCTCCCCTTGGGACTTTAATCCTGAAAGAAGCAAAACAAAGAGATGGGAATCACCTAGAAATTATTTATGGTGGTGGCAGCAAAGAGAGTCCAGGAGCAGTAGTGTCCACAGGGTCAAGGGTGGTGTGGCCAGCAGCAGTGTCTTAGCCAGATAGTTCCTGGAGCCTGATGTTCACTGTGATTCTCATTGAAAAACTTTGGGTTCCCACCAGCTTTCTGAACCTGGTTCTCTGGCCTCCCTTTGACTTTCTGCTGGAGTTAGCTAGAGTAGATTTCTGTTGCTTGTCAGCTAATGAAATATAAATACAATTTCTTTCCATCTGTGGTGCCTC
>PVKH010039940.1:0-11126 GCA_004027955.1 Chaetophractus vellerosus | reverse complement strand
CCTCCACCCCCCTCACAGGTCCAGTGGTGAGGCCGCCGGCCTCCCTTCACCCTCTCCTGGGAATTGAACCCCACCCCTGTGTTACCCGCTGGGGCAAAGAGAACCCATGATTTTATGCTGCGCTCCTCAACTCACACTCCAGCTGCCTCCAGACCGATGGAGCCAATATTCCTGTGCCCCAAGCTCCCCGCAAAGACCACACTACTCTGCTCTTGCTCCCAATCGGCCACCCCCTACCTGAGAGCCAGTGAGTGCAAGCTTAAACCATCAACGCCATCTTCTTCCTACTGGTTTTGGTGCTTTCTTCATTTTATTGCTTTTTCCTCAAATGATAGAGTTTGGATTAGCTCTTCATATTTTCTATTAAGTTTCTAATTTAAATGATATGTTTCTTCAACCAAAATAGAAATTTCTTAAAATTTTGTTAAAGAATATTCATTATTTATTTTATTAACCACAATCTTCACCCACCAACAAAATCACTGTTATACAGTCTTTACATATTTCTCTAGCTTCCTTTCATTTGAAATATTTTATTCCCAGACTACCCCTTTCAACTAAAATCACATTTATAAATGTTGGTTATACCCACTGTAATGTACTACCATCAATTCTATCCAATTCCACACATTTAAATTAACCTTTCAAAAATTATACATACATTAAACATCAGCTCCAATGATTTCCTAGTAACCTTTATTCTAGTGTTTACCTCTGTGCACTTATTCACCATTTTAGTTCATATTAGTAAGATCATACAATATTTGTATGTTTGGATCTGATATATTTCGCTCAACATAATGTCCTCAAGGATCATCCATGCTGTCATATGTGTATCAGTTTCATTTTTTTTTCTTACAGCTGGATATTATGCCATAGTATGTATATGCCACTTTTTCTTCAGCCACTCATTGGTTGATAGACACTTGTGGTGTCTATTTTATCATTTGAAGATAATGTGGCTATGACTATTGATATGCAGATGTCAGTTTGTGTCCTTCCTTTCAGTTCTTCTGAATATATTCCTAATGACAAGATTGCTTATTTATATGGCAGTTATATGTTTAGTTTCATGAGAAACCCCCAAACAAAGACTACACCATTTCCCTAGCAGCTAATGATGCTGAGCCATTCTACATTTCCACCAACAGTGAAGGAGTGTTATTTTCCACATCCTTTCCAAAACTTGTAGTTTTCTGGGTTTGTTTTCTATTTATTCTCATTCTATAAAGTAAGAAATGATATCTCAGTGTAGATTTCATCTGCATTTCCCTAGCAGCTAATGATGCTGAACATTTTTTCACGTGTTTTTTGTCCATATGTATTTCCTCTTTAGATAAATATCTAATTATTTTGCCTATTTTTAAATTAGGTTGCTTGTGTTTTTGCCATTGGGTTGTATCTTCTTTTTAGGTAAATTGATATCAAATCTTTATCAGACACATAGTTTCCAAATACTTTCTCCCAATGAATAGGCAGGCTTTTTACATTCTTTAAAAATTTCTTTAATGCAAAAAAAATGCATAAGTTTGAGGAGGTCTCATTTACTTAAATTTTTTTCATTGCTCATGTTTTTGGTATGAGGTTTAAGAGACCAAGACTTATCCAAAAATCTTGAAGATAATTTCCTACATTTCTTTGAGGAGTTTTATGGTTGTAGCTTTTCTATTTAAGCCTTTGATCCATTTGCATTAATTTTTGTATAAGGTGTAAGATAGGGGTGCTCTTTCTTTCTTTTGGATATGGATGTCCAGTTGAACCTGTGCAATTTGTTGGATGTGCTGTTCTGGGTCAGTTGGGGGGGTTTGACAATCTTGGAAAATATCACATTGCCATAAATGTAAGGATCTATTCCAGAATTGCAATTTTATCGGTGGATCAACATATCTATCATTATCCCAGTATCATGCTGATTTTACCAATGTAGCTAAGTAATAGTCTTTAAGACAGAAATTGTGAGTCCTCCAAATTCATTCTACATTTAAAAGATATTTTTGCATATTCAGGACCTACTATCCTTCCAAATCAAGTTGATAATTACATTATGGAGCTCCAGTGGCGCAATCGGTTAGCGCGCGGTACTTATACATTTTCCAATTCTGTAGAAAATATTCATGGAAGTTCTATTGAGTTCAATCTGGAGATAAGTTTGTGTAGAAACGACATCTTAATATTTTTTCTAATAATCCATGAACATGGAATGCCTTTCCATTTGGTTTAGTCTTCCTTGCTTTCTTCTTGGGATGTTTTGAAGTTTTCTAAATTCAAGTCCTTTCTGTCTTTGTATAAGATTATTACTAAATATTTGATTCATTTGGTCTATATTTTAGTTTTATTTTTTATTTTCAGCTTTTTATCTCCCACCCCCCACTGTGGTGGTGCTCCAAGTCAGCTTCACTGGTGAGCGGTGGCCTTGCCCACTTGCAGGCAGCTTGTCCCACTTGTGGGCAGCTCAGCCCTGCCCACAGGTGGCTCCACTCTGTTCACAGGTGGCTCTGCTCTGCCCATGGTGGCTTTGCCCTTCCCATGGTGGCTTTTGCCCTGCCCACAGTGGCTCTGTCCTGCCCACAGTGGCTTTTGCCTTCTCAAGTGGTCTGTCCACCCAGAGAGGCCTCGGGGACTGAACCCAGGGCCTTCCATGTGGTAAATCAATGCCCTATCCACTGGGCTATACAGCTGGCCCTAGTCTGTATTTTAAATGGAATTTTTTCCTGACTTCCTCCTCAGATTGTTCATTAGTAGTGTACAGAAACACAAGTGATTTTTTGCATTTTAATCTTGTATCTTGACACTTTGTTGAAATTATTTATTAGTTTGAGTAGCTTTATTATGAATTGTTCTGAATTTTCTACATATAGGATCATGTCATCAACAAATAGTGAAAGTTTGATTTCTTCCCTTCCTATTTGGATGCCTTGTATTCATCTGTCTTGCTTAATTGTTCCAGCTAGAACTTCTAGCCCAATATTGAATAACAGTTTTGATAGTGAGCATCCTTGCCTTTTTCCTACTATCATCAAGAAAGTTTTCAGTCTTTCTCAATTGAGTACTATGATAGCTGTGGATTTTCATATATGCAATTAATCATGTTAAGAAAGCTTCCTTCTATTCCTATCTTTTGGAGTGTTTTCAACAAAAATGGATGTGTGATTTTGTGAAATGTTTTGTCTGCATCAATTCAGATGATCTTGTAATTTGTTTTCCTTGATTTAGTAATGTGATGTTTTACATTGATTGATATTCTTGTGTTAAACCACCCTTACATACCTGGGATAAAATCCACTAGATAATGATGCATATTTTTAAATATGTTTTGGATTCTATTAACATGTGTTTGTTGAGGATTTTTGAAACTATATGCATAGAGAAATTTGTTTGTAATTTTCTTTTTTCATGTTACCTTTATCTGGCTTGGTTTAGGACGATGTTGGCTTTATAAAGTAATTTTGGTAGCATTCCTTCTTGTTCTGTTTTTTGGAGGAGCTTGACAAAGTTTGGAATTAATTTTTCTTTGGCTAGTTGGCAGTAGTCACCTTTGATGTCATCTTTTCCTGAGATTTTCATCTTTGGAGGTTATTGAAGACTATTTCATTCTTCTTACTTGTGATAGGTTTGTTGGGGTCTACTATATCTTCTAAGTTCAGTATAGATTGTACATTTATTGTTAGGAATTTGCACATTTCTTCTACATTCTCTAGTTTATTGGCCTACAATTGTTCATATTATCCTCTTATCATCACTGTTATTTCTGTGTGCTCATTAATTATCTCTCCAATCATTTCTGATTTTTTAATTTGAATCTTCTTTCTTTTTTCTCTGTCAGTCTAGCTAATGGGTTGCCAATTTTATTGATCTTTCCAGAGAACCAACTTTTGTTTTTGTTGATTTTTTCTATTTTTTTAATCTCAATTTCATTTATATTGGTTCTAATCTTTGCTACTTCTTTCCTCCTTCTTATTTTGGGATTAAGTTGCTGTTCTCTCTCTAATAGCTGCTATTGTTCAGTTATGTTTTGGGTCTTAGCTCTTCCTTCTTTTTTAATGTAAAAAATGTAAACTTACCTCTCAATGCTACCATCACTGCATCCCATATGTTTTGATCTCTTGTTTCTCATTTTCATTCTTCTCAAGATAATTACCAATTCCTTTTTCAAAAGATTGGTGGCAAGGTGGTGTCAGTTTAAGTGAGCACTCACCATCTCTCTCACATAAGATGGCTGATTGGGGACAGGATACAACCTGAGTGTGCCTTTGGGGCATCAATCTGGAGGGAGCTGGAGAGAGAGATAGATTGCTCAAGCTAAAACTGTGTTTTTTAGTCCCATGGAAATCACAGACTGCTAAGCTCCACCCTCAGGACAAAGAGCAAGGGTGAGCCCTGACTGATACTGGCCACCCTGTGAGTGGGAGCATTCCCTGAGTGTGGGAGAGTTCTGGCAAGTGGCAGAGAGGCATTTCCTTTCTGTAGGTTTGGTTGCCTGTACACCTTGGGGAGCACACCAGCTGGCTTGAAGTGGTACTAGGCTGAGAGGTGAGGCAAATCTGCTGAGGAAGCCTGATTTATCTAACTGCCCTGGGATACAGAGGCTTGGTCTGAGGGAGGGCAGAGTCAGTCAATTTAATAGTTTCACACTGAGGTCTATCAGAATTTCAACTCCCCTAAGGGAGTCAGGCAGTGGGAAGCTCTTAATAAGTTTTCAAGAGCTTGTTTAGGGTCCCCTGGGAAGTGGGGGTGGTCTAAAAGAGGCTTAAAAATCACTTCTGTACTGTGTACTCAGTCATCATGGTCCCATTTGAATTTCAAAAAGGAACTCAACCTGACCAGGTGAGGGGAAGGGAGATCTGCTCATACAATCTGCTGAATCTTGCTGTCCTACAAGAGTAAAACCTGCTGTGGGGGGTGGGTGGGAGAGGGACTGAATAGCTTTCTGAAAAGTTGGCTGTCCCAGTTCAGGGGGTAGTTCAATGGAGGAATCTTTGCCTTGAATTTTGAGGTCCCTGGTTTTATTCTCAACTCCTCTAAGTGGTGATCCACAATATTTAACATGCAGCTGATATTGTAGGACATGGAAAATACAGACATTTTATTTGTACTAGTTTCTTTTGAGTCCCTTATTTTTCCAAAAATAAAGGTTACTTAAAAAATTTGACTTTGTTTACTCACTAAAACCTGCCTCAAACCCGCAGAGAGAAGCCTGCAGGGTAGTTGATTGATGAACACATGCAGCCTGAGAGGCTCCACAGGAGCCCAAGTAGGGAATGATCTTCCTTAACTTTGTTTGACTGCTTGCTTTTATGTTTGTTTG
Organism: Chaetophractus vellerosus; assembly: GCA_004027955.1. Classification (NCBI taxonomy): domain Eukaryota; kingdom Metazoa; phylum Chordata; class Mammalia; order Cingulata; family Chlamyphoridae; genus Chaetophractus; species Chaetophractus vellerosus. The sequence goes on along the minus strand of PVKH010039940.1, from coordinate 5,821 downwards.
GGGGTTTTTTGTGGTTGATTTTTTTGTTGTTGTTCTTGTTTTGTTTCTTGTTTTTCTTTATTATTTCCTCCCCAACCCTCATTATTTTAAATTTGGTGCTGCTAGCTTGTTTTTCTTTGATGAGCTTCTTCTTTGATTTCCCATTACCTCTGTATACTGATTTTGTCTACCAATGCTATATCTATTCCATCCTTCATGTTTCTATCTTCTGCTTTATGTTTTGCTGCTTACATTTTACCATTTTTTATTAGTTCTCAAATTTACTGGTTTTGATTTCTATCTTGTCCATTCTGTTTTCTTTTTTATCAATTAACTTTTTTATTTCTGTCCTTTATTTTCTCTTTCTCAATCTCCTTATCATTCTTACCTTTTAAATCATTGTATGTATTTTTCTCTATTTGGTTTCCCACTTCATTGTAGGTAATCCAATTTTTTATTCTTATTACTCTACACTGCTTACCTGAGTTAAAAATTAATTTTACTAAGTCTTATAAGGCCCCTTTTTAAACTTTTATTATTATATATATTATTCTTTTTCTTTTATACCTCTTTTGATTTCTCTAGCACTAATCTTGTTCCTTCAAGAGAACATAGAAAACTCAGGGAAATATAACTAGAAGGAAAAAGTGTCTAAGAGAAAACTTAACACATGCAAAAAACCAGCAGCTAAACAAAACTCTAAAGCAGAGAAAGAAGCTAATCGATTGAATAAACCCATCAAAATAAATGATGACCAGAGAGCAACAAAAAATTACAAAACATACTATGAAACAGGAAGACATGGACCAACCCAATGAACAAACTAGAAACCAGGAAGAGATGAAGAACATAGAACAACTAATCAAAGCTGTCCAAACAAATATCATAATAAAGTGAAGGAAGAAATTAAGGATAGTAAGAAGAAACAGGGAGAACATACTGAAGAAATTGTAAACATACATAAAAAGATAATGGATTTGATGGTTATGAATGGCATAATTGAAGAAATTAAAATGACACTGGAATCACATTACAGCATATTTGAAAAGGCAGAAGAAATAATTAGTGATAAGGAAAACAATACATCTGAAATCAAACAGATAGTAGAACAGAGAGTTAAAAATATAGAAAAAAATCCAGCAAGGACTTAGGGTTTTAATCAGGAACACAAAATGCACAAACATATGCATTATAGGCATCCCAGGGGAGAAGAAAAAAGAAAGTGAACCAAAGGAGTGTTGAAGGGAATAATGGCTGAAAATGTTCCAACCCTATTGAGGAAGATGGACATTTTCAGGAAGCACAGCATACCCCAAACAGTATAAATCCTAACAGGCCTAATCCAAGACATATAATTGTCAAAATGTCCAATGTTCAAGAAGAAGAGAAAATACTCAAGGCAGCAAGAGAAAAGAGAACAATTACATAAAAGGTAAGCTCAATAAGATTAAGTGCTGATATCTCATCTGATACCATAGAGGGAAGAAGACAATGGAATGAAATAGTCAGGGGACTAAAATAAAAAAAACTTCCAGCCACAAATTCTCTATCCAGCAAAGCTTGCATTCAAAAATGATGGAGAGATGAAAATATTCACAGATAAACAGAAATTAAGAGCATATGCCAATAAGAAACCTGCACTTCAAGAAATGCTAAAGGAATTTCCACAGATTGAAAGGAAAAAACAGGAGAGAGAAAGTTGGAGGAGAGTGTAAGAACAACTAAAATGATAAAAAGAGAAATAAAAGCAATATATGACATACATAAACCAAAAAAAAAATGTCTGATGTAAGAAATTCCTTGAGAGTAATAAGACTGAATGTTAATGGATTAAACTTACCAGTCAAGAGCCTCAGATTGGCAAAATGGATAGGGAAATATGACTATATGTTTTCTACAAGAAACCCACCTTAGACCCAGGGATTCAAGGAGGCTGAAAGTGAATGGCTGGAAAACAATTTTACAAGCATATGACAACCAAAAAAGGATGGGAGTATGTATACTAATATCGGACAAAATAGTCTTTAGATGCAAATCTATTGTAAGAGACAAAGATGGACACTTTATTAGTAAAAGGGGTAATATTTCATGAAGAAAGAACAATCATAAACATTTATGTGCCCATAATGGGTGCCTCAATGTACATGAGGCAAATGCTAGAAAGACTTAGTAAAGACATAAATGCCTCTACAATTTAGTGGGGGATGTTAATACAACATTATCACCATTAGGCAGAACATCTCAACACAGAATCAAAAAAGGAACAAAGTCTCTGAATAATACATTAGAGAATCTGGACCTAATAGATATATACAGAACACAACATGAAAATGCAGCAGGATATACATTCTTCTGGGGTGCAGATGGATCATACTCCAAGATGATAGACCACATGCTAGTACAAAGAAGAATTCTTAATGAATTCAGAAAGATAGAGATTATACAAAATAATTTCTCTCACCACAATGGAATGAAATTGGATGTCACTAAGGGCCAGAGAACCAGATTGGGCACAAAGATAGGGTAGTTAAACAACACAGTCTTAGACAAACAGTGGATCAATTAGGAAATGACAAAAGAAATCAGTAATTACCAGGAAATGAATGAAAATGACAACAAAATATACCAAAACCCTTGGGATGCCACCAAAGCTGTACTGAGAGGGAAATTCATTGCCATAAATGCATATCTCAAAAAGGAAGAAAGAGCTAAAATTGGAGACCTAACTGCACACTTGGAGGAAACTAAACCCAAAGGAAGTAGAAAGAAGGAAATAACAAAGATTAGGACATAACTACACGAAATAGAAAGAAAACACTAAAAAAAGGAAACAAAACAAAAGCTGGTTCTTCAGGAAGATCAATAAAACTAACAAACCCTTAGCAAGAGTAATAAAAAAGAGAGAGCAGATGCAAATACACAAAATAAGAAATGAGGAAGAGTATATCACCACTGACCCCACAGAAATAAAGGGTATCATAGGAGGATACTTTGAAAAATTATATACCAACATGCATGCTAATTTAGAGGAAATGCACAAATTCCTAGAAACTCACAAGTAGTCTACATTGATGATAGAAGAAATCGATGAAATCAACAGTCCAATTACAAGTAAAGAAATAGATTCCATCATCAACAACCTTAAAACTAAGAAGACCCCAGGACCAGAAGGCTTCACAAGTGAATTCTACCAAACAATCCAGAAAGAGCTAACACAAATCCTGCTTAAGCTTTTCCAAAATATAGAAGTTGAAGGAACATTGCTTAACTCATTCTATGATGCCAACATTACCCTAATACCAAAGCCAAAAAAAATTCCACAACTTTTTAAGGAAAATTACAAACCAATCACTCTAATGAACCTAGATGCCAAAATCCTCAACAAATAACTTGATAATCACATTCAACAACACAGCAAATGAATTATACACCATGATCAAGTGGGTTTCATCCCATGTATGCAAGGATGGTTCAGCATGAGAAAAACAATGTAATACACCACATAAACAGATTGAAAGAAAAAAATCACATGATCATCTCTATAGAAGCAGAAAAAGCTTTTGACAAAATGCAGCACTATTTCCTGATAAAAAAACTGCAAAAGATAGGAACAGAAGGAAATATTCTGGACATGATAAAAGGTATATATGAAAAACTCAGAGCCAATATCACCTTCAATGTTGAATTCCTAAAAGCTTTCTCTCTAAGACTGGGAACAAGACATGGATGCCCACTATCACTGCTCCTATTTAACATTGTCTTAAAATTACTTGCTTGAGCATGGGGCAAGAAAAACACATAAAAAGCATCCAAACTGGAAAGGAAGAAGTAAAAGTTTTACTATTTGCAGATGACATGATCCTATACATAGAAAGCCCTGGAAATCTACATAAAAGATTCTAGAACTTATAAAGGAATTCAGTAAAGTCACAGGCTATAAGATAAATGCTCAAAAATCAGTAGCATTTCTGTACACCAATAACGAGCAATCTGAGGAGGAATTCAAGAAAAAATACCATTTACAATAGTAATTAAAAGTATGAAATACCTAGGAATAAATTTAACTAATGATGTAAATGACTTATATACAGAAAACTACACAACACTGTTAAAGGAAATCAAAGAAGAATTAAATAAATGGAAGAATATTCCATGTTCATGAATAGGAATACTAAATATCATCAAGATGCCTATACTATGCAAACTAATCTACAGATTTAATGCAACCCCAATAAAAATCAACCCTGTATTTTTTAAGGAATTGGAAAAACTAACTACAAAATTTATTTGGAAGGGTAAGGGGCCCCAAATAACCAAAGACATATTGAAAAAGAAAAATGAAGTTGGAGGTATCTCACTACCTGACTTTAAAACATATGACAAAGCTACAATGTGCATGGTATTGGCACATGGATAGACATACTGGCCACTGGAACAGATTGGAGAGTTCCAATGTAGATCTTTGAATCTACAGTCATCTGATAGTCAACAAAGCCACCAAGCTCACTCAACTCGGAGAGAGTGGCCTGTTCATAAAATGGTGTTTGGAGAACTGGATATCCATATCCAAATGAATTATAGAGGAACATCATCTCACACCTTATGCAAAAATCAACTCAAGATGGATCAAAGATCTAAATATAAGAGCCAAGACCATAAATACCTTGGAAGATAATGTGGGGAAGCATCTACAGAATCTTGTAATAGGAAATGGGTTCATGAACTTTACACTTAAAGGATGAACAGCAAAAGAAAAAATAGATAAATGGGATCTCCTCAAAATTAAAAAATTCCGCACCTCAAATGGCATTATCATGAAATAAATAGGCAGTCTATCCAGTGGGAAAAATACTTGGTAACCATATATCTGATAGGAGCCTAATGCCCTACATATGTGAATAAATCATACATCTTGAAAATAGAAAGGGAAAGAACCCATTAAAACAATGGTCAATTGTCCTTAAGAGACAATTCTCTGAGGAAGAAATACAAATGGCTTAAAAGCACATGAAAGGATGCTCAACATCACTAGCTATTAGGGAAATGCAAATCAAAACTAAAATGAGATGCCATCGTACACCCATTAGAATGGTGGCTATTAAAAAACAGCCGAATATTAGTATTGGAGAGGATGTGGAGGAATGCAAACCCTCATCCACAGCTGGTGGGATTGTGGAGTGGTCTAGCCACTATGGAGGAGAGCTTGGTGGTTCCTCAAAAATCTAACTTTTGATCTTCCATATGATCCAGTGATTCCACTGCTGGGTATATACCCTGAAGAATTGAAAGCAAAGACACAAACAGATATATGCACACCAATGTTCATAGCAACATTGTTCACTATTGCCAAAAGTTGGAAACAACCTAGGTGCCCATCAATAGAAGAATGGATAAACAAAATGTGGTGCATACATACATTGGAATATTACTCAGCTGTAAGAAGGAATAAAGGGATAACACACAAGATAACATGGATAATTCTTGAAGACCTTATATTGAGTGAAGCAAGCCAGGTATTAAAGGATGAACAATATATGACCTCACTGATATAAATTAAGGAAATTGAGCAGTCTCAGAGCACTATTGTTTGTGAGATAGGTTTACAAGAAATTGAAAGAACAGAGAAGATTTTGAACCACCATCCATATGGATGTAAACTATGGTAAAGTGACAGTGTAGCCATATATTGAAGAGATAGGACAGGAGGGTATTGATATTATTGTGTTGTGTGGTGCAGGGTTGACAAGTGGGTAGATTGGAAAGGAGGTATCAGAAGTTCCAGATACTGGGGGGGGATTGGGAGAGGGTCCAGGTGAAAACTCAGGATTTGTGGGTATGAGGT
>PVKH010039939.1:0-11125 GCA_004027955.1 Chaetophractus vellerosus | reverse complement strand
AAATAATTATCTTAAGGTGGATTGCTTAAGAGGGAAATTGCAGTTGGGCCTGGGGGGACGGGGGACAGTGTTTGAAAAGTGTAGAACTGCAGAAAGATTTTGCCCTGAACAAATGAAGCATATTGCTGCCAGCTCTATTATGCATTGTTGGTACTAATCCTAGCAGAGTTAAGAATAAAAATTGAGCATTTATACACACCAATCTGGAAAAAGTATCCTTTAAATTGCCTTTCAAACTGTGAGTTTAATTGAACCGTACTCATTTATTATTTCATTCTAATGACAGCAGGTTCTCTGGGTGATATCATCATTCTTTGAAAGCTGCTTCATTCTTATGGATACCACAGAACTGCATTCTTCATCTTTAGAGAGCACTCCCAACTATAAGCAATGCTTGCCTGTAAGTTGAAACACACCAGAATCCTATTTGAAGGTCAGTTTCACTGACACACTGGCAGGATAGAGGAGGAGAATGTTTTATGCTCATACAGCTTCTTGAAGAAATGGACTCAATCAATCAAGTTGTGGTTATGGTTATGCTCATTCATTTGTCAAGGGCCAAGGCATATACTTGACAAAATGAAAAAAGGAAGATCAAGACAATATGCCTGCCTCACAGATGATGTTGCTATAGGAAAATAAAGCTCCAATGCATTCTCAAGGCAGATATATGCACATTTTTTTATCAGTTGAGTATTATATGCAGTTGCTTTCATAATTTTGGTCTCATAAAGTTTTCCCCCCTGTTGAAATCATTGATGTTCTTGACCAGTTCAGTATAAAATACAGTGAATGTTTGATCTTCAGAAAGGATACTGCCTGTAAAAACTCCCAGAATTACAGAAACGGTATTTCTTATCCATTCCTGGCTTTCTTTAAAGACATTTCCATCAAGAGACACATGACTCCTATGCAAATTTTATCTTTCCAACTTTTGCTAAAACTTTTCCCCTTGCTTGACAAGCAATCTTTGCCCTGGCTGAAATATGCCCTGAAAGAGCCATTCTAATTATATCTGAATATTTTTATGCAAACACTGATCTAGCCCTATGTGCCTGGTGCTGCTGTAAGCCCTTTATAAATAGTAACTCTTTTCAATCCTTATCCTAATCCCAGAAGAGATGTGCTATCAAAGCCCTCATTTTACAGATGAGGAAACTGAGGCGCACACTGCTGGGAAATCAGTTTGATTAAAACCCATGGAGTCTGGTTCCAAAGTCCAAATGCTTTACGATTATGCTCTGCCTTTCTGTATGGAGCATAAACTGAATTTCTTCTTGTCAAAAGTATGCCAGGCTTTCATTTCAAAAGTCTTCTTTCTGGTAAACAGTCATCTGTTTTTTTGACTGATTTTTACCTGACTTCATTCTCCATCTCTGAGAGCTGCCTTTTGGGGGTTGGAGAAGGTGGGGTAGTTCAGATCACTGCACAAGCTTCAAGCCACAAGTGGCTCTTCTGTGCTACTTCCTAGGGACACTGACCTACTGTATGACTCCCTCCCTCGTCCCAGCCTTTCAGCACATGCAATTCAAATTGTGCCTCATCAAAATTACAGATTATGGTATCCCTGGGACCTGGGTCACCCCTCCAATAGTCAAAACCATGAATGCAAAATGCACAAGAGCCAAGATTTTGTTAATGCTAGCAAAATGTCTCATTTATTAGATATTTACTGGCCACCCCCATCCTCTCACATACATGTTTTCCTTTGTGTAATTTCATTGTGGAAAATATTTCAAGAGGACTGTGTTCTTACTCCGATGCCACTTAGTTTATATGTCAAATGACATATCCTGCCTAGAAATATGTAAGTAAGAACACTTAACCCTGGAAAACACTGCTTTGAAACCCTTTGCCAGGTAGTATGAGGTCCATGTTTCCAAGAAAATGTACATGTCTACTTTGATCTTTCTTTTTCTACCTCATCCTACTCCCTCTCTCTTTTCCCTTCACACTTGTTTGTTTGTTGTGGGTTTTTTTTTCTTTTACATTATATAATACAGCATTTATATTTATCTTAATTTAGGCTAAGTATTCATATTATCTTAACTCAAGATGTATTCCTGTAAAATTTCCCAATTAAAAATTATTTCCACAGTGGGGATTTTTTAAAGTAAACTTTAAAAAATACAGTGTGAAAAACACATTCATGTGGACTCTTGACCTACTGGAAGCAAAACTGTGCAGGGGAAGTGAACTCTGATATGTGTGATCAAGGATCAATACTATTTTTATCCTTACTAACATTTCCATTCTTAAAATTTTTCCTTCTTACCAAGATATTTTATAAGAGGAGGCATACATTTTTAACAATATTTTATAGAAAGTGTCGCTTTCCTTTACATTTGTAGTATGATTAAATTGTTTATGCCCTTGTAACACCTAAAACTTTTGAGAATAGGCTGTGTTTTAATTTGCTCTAATCTCTTCTTTTTTTACTCTTTTTAGGGCAGTGAGCTGAATGACAGTTAAAAATTAGCCTCCAGCAATTTACTAATTTCCTAGCATGTGAATTACTCAAAATTTTATTAAAAATGCAGATTTCTGGGTTCCATCCGAGAAATCTGATTCAAGCGGCTTTAGACTAGCACCCAGAAATCTGCACCCTAATAACTGCCCCAGGTGATTCTGATGCTGTTGCTCCGTGGAAGACACTTTCAAACCACTGTTTCATAGTGTTCACTGCTGAATTTCCTCTGCACTATCATCGATTAAAGATATTCCTAGGCAGGATATGTCACTTGACATATAAACTAAGTGCCATTGGAGTAAGAGCAGAACAGATGGGCTTAATTTGAAAATATCTTTTGTCAATGATCAATGCATCCATCGAGTGCTTACCTCCTCCAAATTTCTGAATGTAAAAGGGAATTGGGTTGAGTAGCTAGAGAAAAACATATAGCAATTTACTTTGAGTGTTGGTGTTAATGTTCTCCTCTCCAAATGTGATTCTTGCATTTATAGAATTCATTAAGATCTTGTTAAACAAAGAAGAAAATTATGTTGTGGTTTTAAAGTATTTCTCAGAAACACACATATCTTGTCTATAGTTCACTGATTACAATAAAGACACGTTAGGGATCATTTTGATCTCTACCTTCCCAAATTACACAAAAGCACATTTAACTCCAGAGAACTGAAGACAGATGACACATATCTCTAAATGAAAGTTTTAATAGGAATTTAATTCAACCTGCTGATAAGACTCATAATCCATGGTGGTTAATGCGACAGCAGTGCCGTGAGGTAATAAATGGTAAATGTAAAGGAAGGATTAAAGAAGGAAAAAGATATTTTATCTCCAGCTTGTTCCACGATTGGATCAGGAGTCTTTTAACACCAATTTATCTTTTCCACTTCAGTTACCCTGTTTTAGAATTTAACTGTTTTTCCTACAATCGTCAATAGATTAGGAGCTGAAAATAATGAAATAAAAAATTTTAAAAAATACAGTACAAAAATGCAATTTTGACTTGATCAGATCCCATCATGAAATATTTATAAGACAATTATATTAATTATTTTAAAATGATCCGTTTTCTTCATCTAGAAACCTTTATGTAATAAAAATACATTTAAAAGCTTTAACAACATTCAACAGTAATTACTCAACCACCCACCCCCCCAAAAAAGCAAAATCCCAAACACCTGTTAAGGCTATAGGTCCAGACATGTCTAATTGGATAGATATTTCTGGAATGAATTACTTGGTGTTCTGTTGACAACTGCACAGCTGCCAGGTCTCTGTTTAAATCAGTTGGTTACAGCATCTTATCGCAGAGGTTGAGAGCCCTTGGCCACTTCTGTGGCTACAGGCCATGGATCTTACATAATTAACTGAATATAAAAAGATATGTTCTGTGGGTTATGAATGAAGCTTGGAATTTGTGGGTGGGTCAAAGCAAATCCATTATTGTTAACTCAAAGCTTAAGTCCTGTTGACTGTAGGTCAGTAGCAGCTTCCTTGCATATGAGGATGATACAGCAGCAAGAGCCCTCCCTCATGGTCCTAGGGTGTGAGCCATCCATGTCTTCTCAACAGCCAGCTCTGTGACCTTGTGTGAATCACTCAACCCTCCTATATGTGGGCCAAGGGAAACTTGAGGCAATCATGCAAAAGTACTTTCAAAAGTCCTATAAAAATGCCTCCATTTCTTTATGGAAGTGGTGCTATTTTATGATGGTCTAAAAACACAGGAAATTTTTAGGAATTATGGACCAGGAAAAGATGTGAAAAGTAGGGGGAAAATATCATCAAAGAAGTTATTTAACTCAGTAAAATCTTAATTGTAGAAACCTCATAAATTTTTCCTCTAAAGTTTATTTGAATTCTCTAAAAAAAGAACACACGTCTAAATAGCGCCCACTGTATGTTTGACACTTTTCTAGGTACTTAAAAACTAGGCCTCAAGTTTTGAGAAGGTTAATAGCTTTCTGTTTTGCCTAGTACCTAGCAGTAGGGAGATGAGCTTCTGGAGGAGTGATTTCAGAGTTAACAAGACTAACATAAAAGAATATTAGCACCTGCTTATTCCTGCTGGTGTTTCATAGTCCACAGTAGAATTCAGTTTTCTATTTTAAGACTTGTAATTTCTGGCAAAATGAAAATACTCTCAGGATTTAGCATGCATGAGTTCCTGGTGCTTCCAGAGCAAAGTCTTTACAGTAGGAAGAAAGCCTTTCCTTGAGTGTCTAAAATAGATGAAAGGGGAGCCAGTGATCAGAATGGGGGTCATTAAGAATACCAATTGGGGAGCAAGAATACAACACAATGACTACCAGAAATGGGAAAGACAGATGATGTGTGTGGGGTAGGTGATATATATAAGAATGAAGAACTGAGGCTCAAAGACCAATTGCCTACTTTATAAAGTTTCCTACCCCCTCTGCCTTCCTGCTATAAACAGAACAACTTCCTAAGTATGGATCTTCAAAGAGTTCTCAATTTTGGCCCATTCCAAATTTCCCCACTAAGGAAAGAAGGAAAAAAGCAATTGGAGTGTCAGAAGGTAAACCAAAACTATTAGTCAGGAAGAAGAGAATATTACCATGGCCATAATGGCTATAATGTTAAACATGATATTAATTTATTAATCACATGCTTATCAATACTTATAGGTATAAGTAGGAGAATATGAGCAATAATCAAATGAAAAGGTAAATATATAGCTTATAAACAAGATGAAAATGAATGCTAGGGAGAAAAAGAAAGAAAGACAAAGGGGAGCTGGAGCATGGTTGGTGTTGGCTGGGTTATTTTATATGCAGTGATCAGAGAGGATTCTATAACAAATTGATATTGGAGTAGAGACCTGAATGAAGTGAAGGAGAGAGCCATGGAGATGTGTGAGTGACGAGCTTGCCAGGTGGAAAGAACTGTAAGTGCAAAGACCTTGAGGCAAGCACATGCTTGGTGTGTTCAAGGAACAAAAAGGCCAGTGTGGATGGAGTTATTTTGAGAATGAAAATAGGAGAGAATGAGGTTCATTGGGAAGTGGGGGCCTGGTCACTTATGCCTTGAGGCTATTTTTAGGACTTTGGCCTTTACTTTGAAAGTGATGAGAAGCCTCTGGAGGGTATGGAGTATCAGCCTGACTGCTGCCTTGCAAGGTATGGACTATGGAAAGGCAAATGGATGCAGGTAGACCAGCTAGGAGGCAGTGGTCAGGTTTGGATCAGTGTGAAGCAGGGGAGGTGGTGAGAACTGGTGAAAAATGTCTATGGATAAATTTGGTCATTAATTCATTCATGAGCCAAGCAACATGTTCTACACTGGAGAAATAAACAAGACAAATCCTGGGACTGCTATCAGTAAACACATAGCTTAATGGAGGCAGATGTAAACAGGTGCTTTTAGTACCTTGCATGATAACTGTATTGGGTACAAGGGAAAGAGCAACTACTTTTGCTTTGGGCATGGGAAGCATCAGCAAAGACTACCTAGAAGAACAGATCCTTGAGTTGGGTCATGAAGGAGGAGCACAAATTTGGCAGGAGGCAAAGAAATGTCTTCCAGATAGAGCCAACAGCATTGCATATTCAGGGCACTGTAGTAGTGTCTAGTTCAAGTCAGAAGTGGTAGCTGGAGAGCTGTGGGATCTGGATGGGGAAAATGATGACAGAATTTGTGTATCATGAAAAGAAGTTTATACATTGTTCAGAAATTTATGGGGACTCACCAAAGGATTTTAGGCAAGAAGTAGAATCAACATTATATTTTTAAAATGTCATCTTCCTTTGTAGGAATATTTCCACTCAACTTTAATTATACAGTTGTATTTTGGTAACATACCAGTATATAGTAAAATATTGTACTGCTTAATTTTCAAATATGTTAATAAGCAATCCCTGGTTGAGCACTTCCTGTGTCAGGCACTAATCTGGGAGGATTATATACATTAACGTATATCCTTACTAATACCTGGTGAGGTAATTACTATTGTTTTGATCCCCTTTTAGATGAGAAAACCAAGGCTCAGAGAGGTTCAGCAACTTACTCAAATTCACACAGCTTGTGATAGGTGGGGCTGGGCTTCCAACCCAGGCTACCTGCCTGACAGGTACTCCTGATACTGCTTTGATGTCCTTAAAGGGGGGAAGAGTTTACTAAGAACAGTCCTCCTCTAAGGTCTGATTACATTAAACCAAGTCTCTTTATAATATGCTGAATCAAATTAATTTCTTCATTTAATTATATATGTTTCAAAGAATAAAAGGAAATTAATAATGCTCCAGATGTTGGGAATGAATTCACTCAGTGTTTAGAATGAATTTACATAGAGATTTGTTTTCTTGAATGATAGTTTTCCACTCCTTTGCAAATTGTTTTATTGATAGTCTTTAAATTTGACTACAGTTGGAGAGATCTAGTCCCTTCTGCTCAACTCAATGGAATGTTCCTACCTATACATATTCAAGGAATAAAGCCCTGGGGCTGGAGGGTAGGGGAGAAAAGAATTCTCAGAAGTTTTCCTATTGGGAAGAATTTATCAGGGCTGGGAATGTAATTACTCTGATATTGAATTTGCTATTAGCAATATTTTTAAATATATTATTTATTGGCAAAACAATTCCAGACTAAAAAATTCTCAGGGAATTACCAAGTCCTCTGGAGAATGCCAAGAAATGTAAAATCAAAGATCAAGTCCAAAGGTCCCAGGGTCATAGTTTCTAAAAACCAGATAAGTTGGATGCAATGGATGATTTCATGCTGAAAGCTAAAATTCCCAATTCACTGGCAAAAAAAAAACTCAGTAAAAAAAAATCGCCAATGATGTTCTCCTGTGCATTTTATTAAAAATTAAATATATGAAAATTATCTAGATTTCTTTGAAAAGCTTGTTGAAAAGAACGGCTGAAAATACTTAGGGAGACCAAACATGTCCTGAAAATATGGAGTTAAAGCTTTAATTTTGTTTAATTTTTTATATTTCAGTGAGAAAGTAAAAAGGAAGAGAAACTAATTTCAAAATGTTATTTAGACCCTAGTATCAAGTTATCATTTCCAGCACCTTGTCTAAGATAATAAAATGCATCCTTTCTAATACAGATGAGTTTTGACAGTGCTCTAATCTCAATAATATTTACTCATATATGTTGCTGTTTCATTTTTAATGTAGTATTGGCTACAATTAAATTACTTTAAAAACTCTCATTCTACATCTTACATTATTCTTGCATTAGTTAGCTCAGTCCTTTCAAGGTTTCAGCTGGTTCAGCAAATCTGTCCAGGGATCAAAGTCTTCAGTCCTCTGAAACGGAAAGTTTTAACCTGGCTCAGTGCCCTGCCTCATTCAGACATCAGCAGTAGTTTGCTATATCACTCCTTATTGCCCTGAGGTTAAAACTGCTTTTGTGGAAGTGGTTGGCCAGGGTCTCTTGTAATTGTTCTCTTCTCTGTTGTTATGGCGATGGAGCTCATGCAGTTTCTTCCCTGCTTACTTTATCCTGCTTCAAATCCCGCAGCATGGTAAACAACTGATTAGGTGACCTACTTAGGATTGCCAGCATGAATTCGCAGACTTTTATTATTTAAGGTTTGTGATGACTCGAATTTTCTAGCTTTTTATTTTCATTATCTTTATATTTCCAGTGTGTTGTTTTTATGTGGATTTGTTCAGTCTACGTACTTTGCTCAATGCCTTCTGTTAAGGAAGAAGTAGTAGATTGGGTACTGTGGTAGGTTGAATTATGTACTCCAGGGAAAAAACAAAAACAAACATTTCTTAATCCTAATCCATTCCCTTGAGTGTGAACCCATGGTAAATAAGACCTTTTGAAGATGTTATTTTTGTTAAGTTATGGCCTGACTGGATGTAGTTGGGTCTTCATGCTGTTATAGGAGACTGTAAGAAGAGAATGCCATGCGGTGGAACAGAGGCTGGAAGTCAATGGAACCCAAAGGGAAAGGAGAAGATGTTGCAAGTGCATTTTCATGTGATGAAAAAGGACCCAAGAATCGCCAGCAGCCAGCTCCAGAATGTCAGTCTTTAAGGAGAGAGCATCACCTTGGGCTTCTCCTAAACTCAAGACTGCGAGTCAATAAATTCCTGCTTAAGCCAACCCATTTCTTGATATTTTTTATCATAGCTGGGAAACTAAGACAGGCACCTAGACTGAGAAAGTGAATTAGTTCAAGGACACAGAATAGGGCTGTGTGTCCTTATGTTGTCACAGACACACAATCATTTCTCACAAATTTGAACAACTGAAGAAACAACGAGGCAGGAGGGAATAAATTACAACTTATCTTTCTTACTATTGGAATGAGAGAACAGAACTCATTCGAGTTGAGTTAAGGTATTCTGAATAGAAAAAGAAATGTGCTTTGGGCAACATGACATATTGAAAAGAGGATACGAGGATACGTAGGAATCTGGAGACCTGAGTTTGGCTCTGCAGACAAAGCCATTGATACCCTGCCCAGAATCCCACGACAGGATTGGTGCACCACCCCTGAGTTGCAGATTTGACTGTGAATGGCTTACAACTGTCCCTGTCTCACGTGGGAAGTTATACTTGTCTCTCAGTTCCAGGTGCTCACAGCCAATGACTGTTGTATAAAAAAGGCCAGCCCCATTGCCTTGAGTTGCAGTCAATTCTGCATTTTAATTTATGCTCTAGTACTCCTATGGATCAAGCCAAGGCTAGACATAACTGTGACTATATCCTTGTTTGGCTCTTTCTCCTTCCCTGTATCTCTTATTCAATTGCAGATGTCTCCTGAGAGGACTTGCTAAGTAAATCCCATGCATCCTAATACCCACCTTAGGCTCTGCTTCTAGGAAGGTCAACCTAAGATTGGCCTAATCACCAGTTAGTTTTGAGGCATATAGACCAGGTGCTCAATCTCGACTAGCCTCAATGTTCTCCTAGTAAGCAGAGAGGGTTTAGTTGTCATCTTTCTTTCCTTCCACCTCTAAAATTCTATTTTGTGGGGGCAGGGGGAGGAGGAAAGACCATGGAGTCTTTTCTATTTGCAAGTTCTTTTTGATACAAATATTCTCTGGATTTTTAAATACTGGGCATCTCTGAGGCTTGAAACAAGCTGATATTGAATAAGTTGATATTGAATTCCAATTTTCTCCTCTAGTTATTTTTTCTTCTGCCTTTGAGTGTACCCACCCTGATGTGGGGTGGCCCATTGCTTAGAGCAATGCTGCCATGACTATATTGATGATTCCTAACTCCTAGTTAGGAATATTGGCCCTGTCACTGGAGAGGAGGTAACTATTCTCTTCTCAGCTATTCCTTAACTCTGGGAAGTTATTGAAGAAACAATTTACCTTCTTTTCATATGCACAATCATAAAATAATAATGCCCAAACAGAACCTCTCTTTATTGGAAAAGTCAACAAATCATCTGGATTAACATCCACATAGATGTTTTTTATTTTTTATTTATTTATTTTTTTGCATTCTTCTGTGTCTGCTTTGTCTCCCCCTGTTGCGGCGATGCACCAAGTCAGTTCACTGTGCAGGCGGCTTGCCCTGCCCGTGGCGGCTCTGCCCCACCCTCAATGGCTTGTCCTCTCAAGGTGGTCTGCCCACTTGGAGCGGCCCCCGGGAACCGAACCTGGGGCCTCCTTTGTGGTGAACCGGCGCCCTATCCACTGGGCTACAGCAGGCCCCCAGAGGTTTTTTAAAACGTAGGAATAAGAATGTCAACAGATACCCTGCTGGATGTTTTTTTTTTGCCATGGTAAATTCTATGCTGTCTAGTTAATATCACAGCATAACATGTAATAGAACATATGTAAATTGCCATCATCTCTGATTTTCCATAGCCTTTGGATAAGAGTTTTGAAAGTAGAATTGTAGCAGCTCCAAGCACAATCTCAGGCAACACAGCATTACTGAGGGCCGGTGGGAAGTGTGTGGAGATCTCAGACTGGCACAAGTTATTCAGATAGATGGTGTCTTGTTAGATAACAAGAGTGAGGCAGAGTTGCATGCATCAGGCTCTCCAAAAAGTGGTCTACCTCCAAAATAAAGATCAACAAGTAATGTGTGAGATTGAAAAGAATAGAAATTTCTTAAAACTCCAAACACAATATAGATGTAAGTAAATTTATGATTAAAAAATGCATGGTCTATACATGTACACAAACTCCCTCTTTGAGGCAGTAGATTAAAAGTATCTAAATTGCTTTGAAGTTTCATAGGCATTTGAATTTTCAATGAATAGGAGAATAGCTTAGTGCTTCCTTACAAGTTGTAACACATTTACATATCAATCAATTCTTTTTAACTGTTACTGCCATAATTGTTTCTGGACTAAAAGCCCAATAAAATATAAATGAAATAGAGTCTTATAGAGTATGCTAGGTTTTCTTTGTTTGCTTCTCTTCCCCAGCACCAATGCATTTTGCTGTGTGCCTCAGGAAGCTAAACCTTGTAGACTAAATTCCCACCACTCCTTTCCTTCTGGATTCTGGTTGAATTGGGCCCATGGAAGACACCAGCAGGAGACAAGAGGGTAAAATGAGAGAGAAGTTGGGGTATCGCTTCCCTGCTTCCCTTCCTTCTAGGTCTCAGAATGGCAGGGGCTGCATAATCCACGACTCAGCTCCTGATAGTGGCCCTTCTTGCCTGGCTATGGCTTGTACTAGGCTCTTATAGCATT
>PVKH010039938.1:0-11120 GCA_004027955.1 Chaetophractus vellerosus | reverse complement strand
AGGGAACTAGTTGGAATAAAAGCAGTGGAGTGTAAATACTTGCTACAGCGTGGCTGAGCCTGGAAAACATGACACGGGGTAAAAGAGGACAGAAACAAATGCCACACTATTACCTGATCCCATTGCATCCAGAAGAGGCAAATCTATACACAGAAAGTAGAATAGGGGATGCCACGGGCTGGGGAAGATGGGGCGTTTTGAGGGGTGAAGGCTAAACGGTATGAGGCTTTTTTGAGGGGTGATAAAAAATGTCCTAAACTTGTTTGTGGTATGAGTGTACAACTATGACTATATGAGAAAAACACTGAATTGTACACTTTAAATGGGTGAAGTGTATGTTACATGAATTATATCTCAATAAGATGGTTACAAAAAACAAAACAAAAAATGTTTCAGGGTGAGACAAAAATCTCAGCAATCAAGATAAATTTTATTTTAATACACCCTTTAAAAATCAAAATCAATGCAAAAAATCCATAATGGGCAAATAGCAAAAATTTAAATAAAGACAGGCTCTGACCCTGCACTTGTACGACGTGTCCTCGTTCACCAACCCCTTTCCCCAGCCCTGCGTGATAAAACGCACAGGTGCTATAAACTCCCTCTTTAGTAGGGTGTTGCTTCTGGATTGTAACCTGGAAGGGTATACCAGGGGCTTATTCATAATATTCTATTTCTTAAGCTGGGACCCCTTGGGGGAACCAAGGGTGTTTATTATATCACTCTTCACACACTTTTCAACATTAGAAATAATTGCTAATACATAAAAATGCTAAAGTATTTGCTTCCAAGAATATTTAAAGAAAATAAATCTTGCATTGCCATTAAAAGAAGTTAAACCATTAAATAATCAATAAAACAAAACAACTCCCGCCCCCAAATTCTTCACTGGGGTACCAGGAATGCCATGACAATTCAATCTCGCTCCCAGCACACCCGTCTCAAACGTGTTCCTCCTGGGGAAATGCAGAGGCGGCAACTGGGGGTCACGACCCATCTCGGTACCCCTAGTTTAACATCTTTTCCGTGCCAGGCCTGGTGCTAGGCACTGTGGAGTCAGAGGAGGAAGGCAAGGCAAGGCTCAAATGTTCAAGTCCATCGGCCCACCAGAGCGGTGATGGACAAGTAGCAGATCATTGCAATACAGTCGTGATGGGCTGGAGTCCTCAGTGGGCACAGCTGGGAGGGCTTCCACGGGGAGGCCGCTTCTGAGCTGAGGGGTGGGGGGTGACTAGGTGGGGAACGGCATCCCAGGCGGCAGGAACAGTGTAGGCAAAGGTAAGGAGGCAGGAACGAGCAGGCTGCGTGAAGGAGCTGGACCTTCTAGCAGGCATCTTGTACCATGATCTTGAGGATGGAGGACGTGTGCTAAGGACGCTGGAGCCAAATAGAGAAGCAGCTCTGGGTCCCCCTTGATACCAGGGAGTTGCCGCACCAGCCTTGGAGAAAAAGGAATGCCTCTGTGTTTTGTCACTTGGGTTTTCTGCATCTGGACTTAAACCTCGGTGGAACTCTAACACTGACTTCTCACTGTTTCTTTATTGGGTGCCGTGTGTGAGGTGGCACTGTCTACATTAAAGACACAGGCTAGGGCCGCAGCCTCAGGGCTCTGTCAGCAGCTGAGATAGCTGTAACTTCGTCTTGGGCTGCCAGGGCTGACCCCTCGCCTTGCCTGTGTCCAGAGATCGCCTTTGGGACTCTATCTCCAAAACATACGCTCCTGACCATCCAGCTCTACTTGCAGCTCCACATTCAAATGCCGTCCTTGGCCAACCACTGCATGACACACCTAGAAGATGCTCACAGGTACTTGCTCTCAGGTGTCCAAAGGGAGGTCTGAAATGGCACCAGGTAAGTGTTCAGTACTGAACTGTATAAGAAAGAGTCAGAGCAGGAGGGACCGGGTACAGGGTTATGTCTCCCAAACCTCCCTTGCCTGCTCCTGCTGAGGTAACGAACGCCTGGGACTGACCAAGGCTGGCGTGCAGAGAGTCTGGGAGCCAGTGGTAGATGTGCCTGTCTGGAGGGCCAAGTCGACGGGAGAAGGAAGGACTTTTCAGACACACAGTGGCCTCCAGGCAGAGGCTCCTATACCGAGGCTGTACCATAATCTCCAGTGGGACTTCGTAACACAGTACACCTGCCAGAAATCAGATGCCATGCAGGTCAGGGGGCCAAAGTGGTTAAGCACATGGGCCCTGGAGCCCTTGTCTCTGGGCTCAACTCCAAGCTCTAGCACTTCTTAGCTGTGTGACCTTGGGTAAGTTACCTTGCCTCTCTGTGCTGAGGTTCTTCATCTGTATTTTAAGATAATGGTTTCTCGTATCTTACCAAGGCTGTTGAGAAGGTTAACTGAATTCAAATGTATGAAGAGCTTAGAATATAGCCTGGCCCTCAGAAAACATACAAGTAACTATGGTTATTATCCTGTATTAGCTATAGCATTAGAAAGCTACATGAACAGTGGTCCATAAGTTAAACCATGGACTATAGTTAGTAGTACAATTATAAAAATGTGCTTTCATCAAGTGTAACAAGTGTTTCACACCAGTGCAAGGCGTTTATGATAGGGTGGCATATGGGAACCCTGTGTTTTATGAAGGGTTGCTCTGTAAACTCACAACGTCTTTTACAAAGGGAAAAAAATTCCCTAGATTAGAGTTGAGAATGATGGCAATAGGACAAAGCTGGCGTAGTAGAAAGAACAGTCTTGGGCTTTGACAGATCTATGAGCTGTGTGACCTTGGGCAAGACACTTAACCTCTCCGAGCCATAAATGTCCCATTTGTAAAATGGGAATATCTACCTTGTAGGGTTGTTGAAAAGGCTGGCAGTATTAAAGACACAGGATCCCACACGGTGCTTTGCACATAGTAGATAGATGCTCAGCAAATCACAGGCCTTGTTGTTAAGATCTCCTAGAATAGGAAAGCTTAGCTCACTTCACCTGGGCCTGGTGATTTTAGGATGTGAGTGAGTGGTCCTCTTTCCCTGGATGAAATCGGTTCCCTGCATTTCCAAACAGGAAATTCATTTTCATTTGTCACAACAAAGTGCCTGGTATGAGCAGTATGCTGACTGCTCAGGGCTCTATGTTAGCTCCCGTGCAAGGAGCCCGTCCATCCCTCCAGGCTCTCCCAGCAGCCTGAATTGCACAGGAAAGACAAGGGAGAGCTGCCTTCCTCACAAGACCCACTGCTCCGATGGGGTTTGCTGGCCCCAGTGTCTCTCCCCAGCTTTCCTAACTCCCAGACAATGTCTGGGATGCACAGTCCATAACCCTGGGGAGGCGCTTCTCCCGCTGAGGCAGTAGCAAGCTCCTGTTCAAAGAGGCTGGCAAGATGCACAGCTTGCATCAGTCCATGGTGCAGAGGCTTTAGCAGGTATCATCGCATACATGGGCGCCATGTCGACCACCCACTTGGGGCTTAGCTCATCCTGCTTTGTGATGGGAGCTGTGTGAGGCAGTTGGCCTGAAACCGTCTCCTGTCTCTATCCTCTGGCCTCATCTAGACTGTGAGCTCCTTGGACTTTGGGAATTTGCCTTTCATTTCCCTGACTCTCCTACGGCCCTGCTGTGGTAAGCCAGGAAGAACAGAAAGAGCTAAGCTGCCTCTGCTCTGACTCACTGGCTGGGGGCTTTCGACAGGCCCTTTATCTCTCTGGACCCTGGGCTTCTCAGTTGCAAAAAGGGAGGTCAATGTAGTATCTCACTAAGGGAAGTTAGGAATGACTGATGGCATTTATAGAAAGTGCCTTTCAGATCTAAAGGGATTATGCAGAGCCAGTTTCAAATCATTCCCTAGAGGTCAAAGATCTGCTGACTAAGTGGATGGGGGACAGATCTCTCAGGAGGGGTTTTTGCACAGGTAGAGAAAAAAAGGTCCCAAGCTGCATAATGTGATGGAAGGACCACTCATCTCCCCGCCCGTCTTGGCAGCTTGAGGGTGGCACAGGCAGTGAACTAAAATTTCCTGAGCATCTATTCTGAGCCAAGAGCCAAGACTACATTTTATCAAATAATCTTCACAGCCCCTATGTGAACGAGTTAGTACTGTCCCTGTTTTACAGATGAAAAAATTGAGGTTCCTTCACATCTACTAGGATGCCTAGAATCAAAAAGTCAGATAACAACAAGTGTTGGCAAGGATGTAGACAAATGGGAACCCTCACGCACTGCCGGTGGGCATGTAAAATGGTGCAGCTGCTTTGGAAAAGAGTCTGACAACTCCTCAAGCAATTAACCAGAGAGTTACCATATGACCCAGCAACGCCACTCCTAGGTATATACCCAGGAGAAGTGAAACCACACCCATGCACGAACTTGTAGCCTCAAAGTGGAACAACCCAAATGTCTATCACCTGACGAACGGATAAACAAAATGAAGTTCTGATACAGGCTACGATGTGGACAGAGCTTGAAAACATGTTGCTAAGCGTAAGAAGCCAGTCACAGAAGACCACATTATGTGACTCCATTCATATGAAAGTCCAGAATAGGGAGGTCTATAGGGAGAGAAAGTAGATGAGCAGCAGTTTAGACCGGGAGGGACAATGGGGGAATAGGAGGGTGATAGCTAAAGGGTATGGGGTTTCTTTTTGGAAAGATGAAAATACGCTCAAATTGACTTTAGTGGTGGTTGCACATAACTGGGCATATACAGAAACCATTGAATCATACACTTTGGATGGATGAATCGTATGGTATGTTTACTTCATCTCAATAAACTGTTAAACTTCTAAAAAAAGAAAAAGAGAAAGCAATGAGTGGGCTATGTTGCAAGTGCTTCACCACCACCTGATTTTTATTTTTATTCTTTAGGACACAGACATTGTCCTGCAGCGGGAGCAGCCAATGGAAATGGGAGGGGAAACGACCTCTAGCCCCTCTGAGCTGGCTCGTCAAAACCTGCCACACACGCCTCCCTGGTGTCCTTCAGGCAGGAGGCTGAGGGCCCGGAGGCCCTGGAGCAGTGGACCTCAAGCCTCGGCTGCGAGGACGTGCTAGGGCCCAGGCTGCGGGGTCCACCCGGGTCTGCCGGAGCCTCTGCCTTCCTAACAAGCTTGCAGGCGGTGCTGGGGCTGCGGATCCAGGACCACCCGGGAGAACCTCTCTTGTAGAGGAGGGCGGGGCCACAGGGTGGAAGATGCCCGGGTCCCCGAATCACCGAACGGAGACAAGCCTCCCACTGTGTTGAGCCTCGGAATTTGGGGGTCTTCTTTACAACAGCTGCTAGCAGGAAAGCTTAAGAAAAGGCCTTCCCCCTGTGAAAATGGGTGGCTCACGAAAAACAACCGCTACTGCGCGGGAAGTGAGAAGTCCTAGGTTTCCACGGCAGACCTCAGCACACCTGACCCCTCAGTAGCTTCCAGAGCGATACCCCTGGTACAGGAGGATGCGACCAAGACACCAACAGCCGCCTCCAAACCCCGCGAGGGTCAGGAAATGGCCGCCAGCCGCTGCCAGGGAGAGAAGCAAGCAGAAAAACGGCCAGGCTTGCCAGGGTCCTGAGGAGCCGCCCTCACCGTTACCGGGGTCAACCATCACCCCTTCCTCTTGCTCCCAGCTGCCACTGCCCCAGCTGCGAGCAAACGCCGCGCCCACTTCCCGAGCGCTCTTCGCGTGCATTTCACATTAACCCTCGCACGCGTTTCCTGGATGTGAGCTGCGGCTCTCTAACCAACAGCCGCCAGATTGGTCTTTTCAAAGCAACACTCAGAACATGTCACTCCCCTGATCAAAACCATCAAACCCTCCTCCTGGCCTAGAGAGCAGAGTCTAAACACCTCGGCAGGACCTTAAATTCTCTCTGAAACCTCCTACATACCTCCTCATCAAAACCCTTACTACAGCCCACGCCAGTGATTCCCAGATGTTAGTGTACATCAGAACTCCCGGGAAGACTGCTGAAAGGCTGATTCCCAGGCCCCCTCCACGCCTCCTAAATGAAAGCAGCTGGTGATGGAGCCCAGGAATCTGCATTTTAACCAGGTCTATCAGTGATTCTGACACAGGTGGTCCTAGGACCACACTTGAAAAACACTGCTTTTAAACTCTAACATATGAGAATTGAAACAACCGACCATCCACGCCCTGTTGCCAACTGGACTTTCTATCAGAGAGAAATCCAGCCTTAGGCTAAGGCCCCTGGTACAGCAGCTAGTGTTGCCTTAGGTCTCATCCTCCCCACTAGGCTGCAGGCCTCCTGAAGAGGTAGCCGTCGCATATTTCTCCCCCCTCCTCCTGGCTCCTGCCTTCTCTTCATCACAGCCAGCGCCCAGCACAAGGCCTGACACAGAGCAGGGCTCAACCAGTCCTTGCTGAAGTGAAATCTCTCTCTTCATGCAATCCACAAAGTTGGCTGGGGACAGGCAAGGCAAAGGGGCATGGTCCCCGGTCCCGTCCACAGGGAATTCATAATGTGATCACCATCTCTAAAGCGGCTAATTTTGTCAAGGCATTTGCAAGTGGCCCACTGCTTATGGGGGCCACTATCTCTAACCTTTCCGCCTTCTTACTGAACACTTGCAATTTCCCTAGGATTTCCAAGCTTTATGATTTTTTTCCAAAAAAAAATTTAAGATTTTATTATTCAGCTTCACTAAAGTAATCGGAGAAAACTTTAACTTGATGTTTCAATTAAAACTCTGGCAATGAGCGTTGGCACTGCCAGATTGAACATTGGTAGTTGAGAAAAGGCCATTTTTCTAAAAATATCAAGAATTTTCCAGTTCCCAACCACTTGAAAGAGAAGCTCCATATGCAGGGAGTCCTGGTAGCAGGCATTTCACTGCGGAAATGGGCAAATCTTGGTTTTCTCCAGCGGTGCTGGTCTGAGGCTGACCTTCCAACAGGTGTGAGCAATAGAAGGTAATTCCTGCGCCAACCTCTGGATGCGGAGGCAGATAGAGACAGGCCGAGACCAGAGTGGTGCCTCTTCAGACTGAGGGAAGCCGAGGGGTGCCAGCAAACTCCCAAAGCCAAAAGAGGCAAGAGTGAAGTCTCCCCCATGGGCTTTGGAGAGAGCATGGCCCTGCAGGCACCATGATTTTGGTCTTCTCGACTTCAGTACTGTGAAACAAAAAATTCTGCTGTTTTAAGCCACCAAGAGAAAACGGAGGCACTGAGGTGTCAGCAACTCGGTAAAGGTCACACAAAAAGGCGCGGCTGAGCCATAGGCAGAAGCTGAGACATGTCTCCTAGGAGGCTCTCATCTACCAGGGAGCAGAGCTGTCACGAGGCTTCCTCTGGCCAGCCCAGGCCCAGGCCCTGAGCCCACCTGTTTAGCACTTAGCACTTAGGGTAGGGAGCTCACTACTTCCAACAAGGAAGTTCATTCTGGTTCTAGGCAGCAAGAGATTTTTTTTTTCTTTTTAGGAGGTACTGGGGATCGAACCCAGGGTCTTGTACATGGGAAGCAGGCACTCAACCACTGAGCTACACCCGCTCCCCAGCAATAGATTTTTAAAACCATTTCCTTATGTGGCTTAGAAATGGGTCTCCTCCAATTTCTACTGTGCATTTTTCTCCTGCTCAGTGCTGGGGCCATGCATTCATTACTTTTAAACATCAGAACAACCCTCCAGGGACAGCATCATCAAACCCGAGCCCTAGCCCCAGCCCGCAGAACGTGTCCAGAGAGAATGAGACAGAACCGGGCTCCGCATGCCCACCCTGCCATTCAGAACCGGGTGACTACTGGAAACGACCTCGGCCTGCACCCTCTGTATAACAGGGATAAAAATGCCTACACTAACGCCCTTTGCAAAGCAACACTGTCAGGTCAGGAACGCACAGAGTAGGCACTTAATAAATGATCCTTCAACTTTCCCATCTCAGCACAGAACAATACACTTCTGAGCTCGCCAGGTCAATGAGACACAAAAATAATGATTGAAGAGAAATGTAACAGAACTGGCTTTAAAATGGCAAACAAAGAATAGAAAGAAACTATATTAGTTCCTAGAAAGAAAAGAAAATGAAACTTTATTGAACCTTATTATGTGCTGGCCAGTATGCTCAGTACTTTTGAATTTTCTATGCTACTTTTACAACCTAAAAGGAAGGTGCCATTATTCTCACTTCATGGATGAAGAAAGCATGCTCAGAGATATTGAGCAACTTGCCCGAAGTCACGCAGTTTTTAAGCAGGAGATTCAAGCTCAGGGCTCTGGACGGCCCATCCAGTCCTCTTTACACTATAACATGTGGCCAAGCCAAGGTTATGACCAGTGTTTGTGCAACCCTGGAATCAATGCCGGCCATGCTGAGAACTGCAGCTCCATGGGGGAGCACAACACCCAAGCTTGCAAAGTCAATCCTGAAACAGCTTGGAGAAGGAGCTGCAAGGCTGCCAAATCAGTCTGAAGGACGACTCAGTGGAGAAGGAGGGAAGGGGAAGACCGGCTGGGGAGACAGGTTTTTGAGCGTCTTTTCACAAAATCTAAAAATTACTAACCTTCTACATGTCAAAAATATTTTTTGTCAACACATGCAAGAACACCCTGCTGAGATGCAGCCCAAATGAGCAGATGGGTGAGTTCGCAGACTCGCAGACGGCGGAGTTGGAAAAGTCCCTGATGACAATCTCCAAAGGACAGGCCCAGAAACCCCACCCCCTCCATGGCCCTCCCTTGAGCTGAGTGGCTTTAAATACCTTCCTGGGAGGTTACAGTCTTCTGGCCTTGGACGGAGTCACGCTCTTGGAAACCAGGGCTGAGGAAGGTCTTTTGTGTCTTATGATGACACCCCTACTCTGCTTTCAGCTCTTACCTCTCTTCTATACTTCCCTCCCTTTTCCACTTGCTGCTCCACGAGCACCTCACCTTTAGGTGATGCCATCCCTGTTTGACAGGCAGGTACTTATTCGAGGCCACAGAGCCGGGATTCAAATGAGTCAGGAGGAAATAATTATACCCCAAATCCACCTGTCTTCAAAGACCACGACTTTACTATGGTCCCCCACTGCTTCTAAGAAAATACAGACTCTCCATTTTGTCCTTTGGAAAATTAAGACCCATGCATGCCATCTTGAATGCTTTCAAATAGGATGGGAAGAGCAAAGGTAAAACTAATATACAAGAGTAAAGACATAAATCCCAGTATATTCCTAACGTGGGCTGCAATTTGGTTCTGGGCTTCCTGTGGCCAAAGCAAAAAGAGAAACAAGATGATCTGCACAACCAGCAGCAGCCATGAGTAAAAATTTGACCAGTAAGAATTTGCAGGGCCTTGTGTCAGTTCCCATGGGCCTAGTGAGTCAGGGAGCAGAGAGACCTGCCCTCAGCCCTCCCTGCACCAGCTTCTTAGGGTGTGCATGGAACGGCACGTCCGAGCCAAGCTTACCGAACGCGGCTGGGTGGAGCTGACGTAGCAGGGCCCGAGCACATAAGCCTACATCAGTGATAAGATCAACCTCTTTGCTACTCAAAGTGTGGTCCCCGGACCAGCAGCACCAGCACTGCTGGGAACATTGTTAGAAATGCAAGATGCTCAGGCCCCCAAACCTAGGAATCAGAAACGGATGGAGTCAATGGAAGATGCGTAAACACACCGCAGTTTAAGAAACTCTGCTTTAGAGGGTTGGCTCCCAGTTACCCCACCCTTAAAGACCGGGTGCTCATTAAAATACAGATTCCCGGGCGCTCCCCAAGAGCTTGACCCCTGGTCCTCGACCTTGGCGGCATGTTGGCATCACCTCGGAGATTTCAGAAGAGTAAATCAGAACCCACATATTCTGATCTGTTTCATTTGGGGTGTGGCCTAGGCGTCAGGATTTTAAAAGTCTCTCCAGGTGATTCTACCGTACAGCCCAGATGGAGACCAGTGGCCAGAGCATCAGGGGTCCCACTTACCGTCTCACGCTGTGAAGTCAGCAGGCACCATGTTGGTGGTGAGGTTGGGTTTAGAGTCAGCCTGGGTTGACTTGGCCTGTGACCTTGGGCAAGGCACCTGGTCACTCTGAGCCACGTTCCCTTTATCTATAAAATGGGCTTTTCAACTGCTAGCATTCAGACTTAGTGTGTTAGAGCAGACGACCTGTGCACAGCAGAGGCTCCTGACCCTGCCGGAGTGGTTTTTCACATAAGCCGATGACCAGTTCTTATCCCACATGAACTAGATGAGACGCTCCGGGCACAGGAACCAAGTCTCAGAGTGTTTGCAAAGCTCCACACATGGCTCTATTTGCAGCCAAGGTTGAGGACCACTGATGGAAACATCAAACACAGCACCTGCACATAGTAGGTGATTTGCTAAGGTTACGTACTATTCCTTAAAAACATATTAATGCACTCATGTTAGGCTACTAATGTTCATCTAATTCATTCAGCGTGCATGCTCCTTGCTAAATCTCTCTAACAGCCAAAGCCCGTAGGAATCGACCAGCAAGGTTGCAATTCTAGACACCTGAGCAGGGCTGGCGGTGACAGGCTGAGGGGCGTAGGCAGCTCTCCCTAACTGCCAGCCAGGTCTGCTTTCCACTACAACAAGTATCCGGAATGTCCACAGGGATCTCATTAGACCTGCAAACCGTTCCCGAGGCCTGTTAGACAAGAACAACTCATGAATCACTGTCCACACACTGACAACGTAATACTTCTGTGAAATGCTGAATCCCAAGAAAGAATGTTCTTAGAGTTGACTGTGGCATTCCAGTGACACCTCTGACACGAAGTAGACATGGGCCCTTAGAAAAGTTGCTTTCCCTCTCTAACCTCAGCATTCTCATCTATAAAATGGGGGCAATGGTGTTTGTTATGGAGTGTTCTATGTTTTAATTTCTGGGCTGCTGACACTAATACCATACAACGGGCTGACATGGCAACAGGAATTTACTGGCTCTCAGATTCAGAGGCTAGAGGGCTCACTTTCTCCCAGGTTCGTGTCTTCTGGCTGGCCAGCAATCTTTGGGGTTCTTTGGTGTTCTAGTCAGGGTTCTCTGGGAAACAGAATCAACGGGAGATATCTGTTAATAATATAAGAGTTTATAAGAGTCTCTCACGTGACCGTGGGGATGCACAAGTCCAGGTTCTGCTGGCAGGCTGCAAGCCAGGGGCTCTGATGAAAGACCGATGAAGGGTCCTTGATGAGTTTCTGGGAGAAGTTGGCTGTCAAACGA
>PVKH010039937.1:0-11123 GCA_004027955.1 Chaetophractus vellerosus | reverse complement strand
TTCCATTCCCAGGCGACCTGCCCTGCCCGTGGCGGCTTTTGCCCTGTCCGTGGCAGCTTTTTGCCCTGCCCACGGCGGCTCCGGCCCGCCCATGGCGGCTTGCCATTCTCAAGGCGGTCTGCCCGCTAGGAGAGGTCCCCGGGAACCGAACCCAGGGCCTCCCATGTGGTATCCCAGTGTGCTCTTTATCCACTGAGCTATCTAGCCGGGCCCTAAACTTGATTCTTTCTCCTACTCTGTCTCTTATGGGATATGTGATAAGTGATGTACTAAAATGTAATTATCCTCACTTTCTTCATCTGTAAAATGACTAGTATACTTTCATTTATGTAGAGAGCATACATATAGTTAGTTAGCAGGTATTTTTAAAAAAATCAAATAGAACATTTTCTCTGATCTCAAGAAGTCTAGCCAGAATAATAGATGAGTAATTCAGTGATTATTCTACAATAGAGTAAGGAAGCTGAGAAAGAATTTTCCATGGAATGCTATAGTAAAACAGGCGAAGAACCTCCATTAGACTGAGGGGCAGAGACTTAAATAAAAGTTTTCCAGACAGAGTTGATGCTTGATTTGAGTTTTGAAAGATGAATGAAATTTGGATAAAGGACGAAGAATTTAAGGGAAAGACACTCCAGGCAGTGGGAAAACATATGTCTGAATAGTCTGAATCATGATACACCATGGCCTTTTAAGAAAAACAAAACTAAAACTAAAACAAAGCTTAAACAAGTAGATCAGGATAGAGCACACAAAAGCAAAACTTTGAAAAAAGTGGGCAAGAAAATCCAGAGAGATAATAGGAAAACCAAGAGAAAGTATTTGCAGAATTGAATGATGCTTTGTAAGGAAGAAGAATAAACAAGCCCACTGGGAAGAAGACAGAAAAGCAGATTCCCTTCAAGATCTCCCCTCCCTGGTGTACATAGCCTATATAAAACCTTTGAATGTGGGGGGGACTTGTGAATATGATAGTAGATGTCAAGTCTGTGGTTAGGTTAATTTATATGGGAAAGGGAAAGGCTGTTGCAGATAAAATCAGGGTGCCTCATCAGTTGAGTTTGACTTAATCGAAGGGGAGATTATCCTGGATGAGACTGACTAAATCAGTTGTACCCTTTAAAAGAAAAGGCATCTAAAATGAAAGAGACTTTCCTATTGGCAATGACATAGCAATCAGCCATGTTATGACCTGCCTATGGAGGGTGCATGTAGCAATACCTGAGGACAACTTCTAGGAGCTGAGAGTGGTACCCCGCTAATAGCCAGCAAGAAAACTGACACCTCAGTCCTACAGCCACAGGGACTGACTTCTGCCAATGGCCATTGACCTTGGAAGAGGATCCTGAGCTTTAGAAGAAAATCACAGATGCAGTCAACAACTTGATTTCAGCCCGGGGATACCCTGAGCTGAGGACCCAGTAACTTATAACAGGACTCATTTCAGGGAAACTTGTGGGATATTAAATTTCAGTTGTTTCAAGCTTTTAAAATGTTGTTGCACTGGGAAACTAATATAGGAGGTCACAAATGTACTTTGCAAGGAAATTTTTAGTGGAAGGGGAGAGTGAAAGCTACATTATGCATGTTGAGAGAATGAAAGATAATGAATTTATGGTGGGTAGAGAAGAATAAAACAAACATCTTTCTCTTAACATGATGGGAGGAGTAGGTCACTTATGGCGAGAACAAGGGACCTGAAGGTAGAGAGATACTTGGTGATTAGGCTGAGTTAGTGGGAAATTGTGTTTATAATAGATCTACCACAGCCAATAGAAAGAAGGAGGTGTGGGAAAGTGAGTGTGGTGGGGTGTAGAGTGGCTCCTAAGAATGTGAGAAAGTACAGATAACTAAAGGGGTTTTCAAATACAACAATGACGCAAGATGGCAGAGATTAAAACTTTGGAACTATTGACTGGACTCTCAACATTCTTGCTATAAATTTCATATAATATTTCCAAACAAACGTAAGCAGAAGCATTACTGTTCTCAGAAGCTGACTAATGTTCACTTTTTGGGGTCCAATAGGTAATCGGGGCCTTTGGTTGGAACTCTAAGAAAGTCACTAGGTTGGAGGACAGTATATGAAGTGATGAACTTAACTATCTAAATGGATAGCAAAGGATTTAGATAGTCAAAGTTCAAACTCTGGTTCTACTCATTAGTTCCTTTACCCTGGACAAGGTGCTTAACATTTTTAAGCCATAGGTTCCTTATCTATCATGAAAGGGGATAATAATGGTTAACAATACCTATTGCTAAATGCTGTAATGATTTAAAAAGATTGTAAATCTCATCGTGGTTAATACAATTTTTTTTAGTATGTCTTATTTAGTGTGCCAAATACTAAGTGTTCTATCTTTGTTTTCCACAAGATTCTGACACTGAGAAATACAGCATATTTATTTAGCTTACATCATAATTACTTAATAAATATTTCTGAAATTCAGCTGAATGAATGAAAATGGAGTACCTTTCAGGTCTAACAGCTCCATTTCTGAAAATTAAGTGCTAATAAAGTTTAGATGTAATTTCAAGTTGTTTTATGTCTCAGTAAATCTAAGCCTCAGGAGTGCATAATCAGGCCGGAATGCAGGTAGAGCCATTGGTACTCAGGTTCCCAAATTTGGCAAAGTTCATCTGGACAGTGCACCAAGCTCCTATGGCTGAATGGCGCTCTCCTGAATTTCAGGTCTCCGCAAACGTAGCACTGGGTGATGGAAGTAGAATTACCAGACTTTGGTCAGAATGTAAGGACATGGCCTTTGTGGAGACTTCTAAGGAATCCAGAAAATTCTAAGTTCAGTTTTTAATCCCCTTTCTATTTTTGGTTTCCTTCAATGTACCACTAGGACAGTAATGGGAAACCATAAAATTGCCTTAGCCTCAGAAAGACACATAGCAAGAAATATGCATGGGAAAGATATGCTGAGATTTTTGCTAATATATAAATAAAACACACACACACATAGATTTATGCTAGATAAACAAAGGCATTTGCCAGATAAGATGGATGATAAGGAAGAAAAAATACAAGACATGAGTCTCGCTCTCAAAGCTTTCAGAGGGTTTGATGAGCCATTCAACTATTGTCTGGGGCCTGAGGTGATCGACAAATAAGACATGATCTCTGCCCTCCAAGAACTCACGACTTGACACCGTAAATAAGACATGAAAATAAATGATTATTCCACGCGGCGGCACGAGGAGCAAGGACAGCATGCCATAAGGGGTTAATGGCAGTTCACTCTCCAGACCATGGCCTGGATATGATCCAGGGCTGTGACACTCTCATCTCATAAGGCCAGTGTCGGGAGGCACTCCTGGCACAGAGGAAGAATGTAGCACATATTTCTGAAATAAATGAGTGACTTCTGTTAAAGTGAAAACTTGACTTCTCAAACTTGAGTCACAAAAGACATGAGCTTGACCCCAGGCTTGGACCAACCCCAGATACAATTTCCCCAGCACCTTGGGTATGGGGCTCTGTCTCTCCTTTTCTCCAAAGCACTGGTACTCTGAGAGTCTGCTTGCCTGCTTGGGAAAGCCACTCAGCAATAGCTTTAGCAGACATGTTTAGGGAAAGGGGATGCTCGAGAACTCTTTCATCTGCCCAAGCAACTTTTCAGAGCTGGTCTGGTTAGAGCCTAAGGAGGAGCTGGAAGGGCAGGGCTGCCCCTCTTCCCATGGAGCCTGAAGGCCGTGCCATCTCCTCTGCAGCTGTTCAGAGACAGGGAAGACAGCTTCATTCAAAGAGCCATCATAATTTGGCAAGCAGCACTCCAATCAGTAGCCTTCCTAAGGCGTGTAATTGTTATGCAAATGAGCCACAGCACTTTACCCAGGCTGGGAATGGGACTTTCAACTCTGTGATTTACCCAGGGCCCAGGGGCCCTAGAAGACTCTGGCCAGCATCCCATTCTGTGTGTGGAGGGTAGGGATGGGGAGGGTTCAGCTGAGCCTCTCCAGGCTATGCTTAAGGAGAAATGTTTTCTTAGGGTCAATCATTGGAATGAAGCTTATTTTTTTTTAAGTGACAATATTTGAGGTTAATAAGGCATTCAAGGCCTGGAGTTTTGTTTTCTGTCTTCAAATAACAGAAACAGAATATTATATCTGAACATGATTTTAGAGACCGTCCAAACCCTTTAAATTTCAGAGGAGGATCTGAGTGGAGAGGCTGCTGGTCCAAGTCTCTCAGCAAGTGTTTGCACCAGACGTAGCTTTCTTGGCTCTAAGTGCAGGGTCATGTCACATGACCCACTGTCTCTTAACTTGCAAAGCTACATCCCCTAAGTCTTATGCCTTTTCTTCTCTCCTCTCCTCTCTCTCTTTTTCTCTCCTCACCTTCTCTTTTCCTGTCCAACAAATTGCCAGTATAAAGGAACTGGGAGGATCATTGGACAGATCAGAAGTCTCTTTTTATTCTCAAGATGCTGCATTCTAGCATTCTGAGTAAGTTCCAATATGAGTAGAGTAAGGAGGCAAAACAAGGTGGAAGTGATTCAGAGAGGATTTGCTCAAATGCAGTTGGGAGATGTGCACAAGCTTCATAGGGTCGATGAGATTTGTAATGAATCTGTAAATGACAGAGAGTTTCTTAAGAGAGATAAGGAAGGGAGAAGAGAAAGAAATAGGAGAGAGTGGGAAGAGTAGCAGCAACAACAGAGGAAATATGGGGCTTGTGTGAGCTA
This sequence comes from Chaetophractus vellerosus, assembly GCA_004027955.1. NCBI lineage: Eukaryota > Metazoa > Chordata > Mammalia > Cingulata > Chlamyphoridae > Chaetophractus > Chaetophractus vellerosus. The sequence goes on along the minus strand of PVKH010039937.1, from coordinate 6,429 downwards.
CAGCCGTCACTGAATTGACCTGGAATACGGGGAAGGTGGATAAGGCAGATGTAGACAAGGTTGCGAACATGTTATGCTGGTAAGGTCAAGGTCAGGTCTTAGCAGAACCAAGTGCAGAGGGAAGAGCTCTGGGCTGAGAGTCAAAACGGCCTGTGTGTGAATCTCACTTTCACCAGTGACTGAATACAGGACTGCAAAAGAGACTTAAAACCTCCAATCCCTGATTTTTGTCCCCACAAGGTTGATACAGGTGTGAAATGCACAACACAAAACCTAGCACTTAATATGTACTAAATAAAAACTAGTTTCCTTTTATTTCTTCACTACCTTGTTTTGGAAACTTAGGTCTCTGAATCCTGACTAGTTATCATGGTCGGCCAATTCTTATTTCATGATGTCACTTGTTTCTACCTTTATCCCTCTTCCCAGAACTAGCCAAGTCCAAATTTATGTCATTAGTCAAGACTGTAGTAATTGCCTTCTTTTGGTTTCCCTTAGTAAAATCTCTCTTCTCTAGTCATTTTTGCATGCAACTATCAGATTAGTTTTCCTCAAGTACTTCTTCAGCCCACTGTCGATTGTTAACTGTTTATAAATGTGCAGTGGTTGCTTGGGTCAAATCCACATTCCCCAATGTGGCAGTCAAGGTCCTTTCCAACCAGTCCAAGTTACCTAACCAACCTTATTTAATATTGCTTTCCAAATTCCCTCTGTTTACACTCTCTTTTCAGTTTTCTCCTCAGATATGCTGCACCCATGTAGATCTCCTGACTCATGCTTTCCTTTAACCTCTACAGTCTTTCCCCTTCATTCCCGAATCCAGAGCACACTCTGCCTTCAGGGCCATCTCGGCCATAAGGGCCCCTTCCTGTCGAATTTAGCTTGTCCATGACTCCTGTGTGGCACATCTATACCACACTATTATACTACTGTTTATTACAAACCGCTTCCTCATCACTCACTATATGTTATCTATCTTACTTCTGCTATAGGATTGAAAGACTTTTAAGACTAATTCTTTACAGCTTCTTTTGTAGCCTCTCTAGCATGTAGCCCTGTGCAGGGCATAAAATAAATGCCTAATAAATGCCTGTGAAGACAAAGTTACCAAGTACCTCAAAATTCAGAGCAGAGTTTCCATTCTTTCCCACAGGGACATAGTGAATCGAAGAGAAACCCTTGGGCCTGTTTTCCAAGTTCCAGGCAGAGTTTGAGGATGTGTCATTTACCAGATTATCCCTTGCCTGTGAACTGAGCAGAGATGGCCTAGAAACCACCCAGGGAGAATAAAGACAGAAACACACTTGTTTTTAGAGTCAATTTTCTGACTATATAATGCACTTAAAAATTAAATTTGCTAAAGGCACTTCAAGTGCTTTCCTTGCTAACACTTCATTACAAGGTACTTATCAGTAATAAATCCGCAGGGCCTTTAAAAAAAAAAAAGAAAATAAGAAATGCTTAGAACAAATAAAAACACCTTGCTTTCCTCCCACTCTCTGTTTTAGTTCTAGGGGAAACAAGTCATTTTTTGTTGAGAAGATTAAAGATGTCAGGCTGTTATTAACATAATACTTTTAATAATAACAGGAAATGCCAAACTTTTCTTTAATTCCTCATGCAGGAATTTAATATAAACAGGCAATTAAGACACAAAGGGGAGTTTCTTGCTGACACCTTATGTCAATTTTTGATTTTCCAGGTAAAGAACTCTCTCATTGAAAATTACCTATGAAAATTATTAAAATTTTAAAATACCAGATAGCATCTCTGGCTTTCTTTTCCTACTCTCAGATTGTAGTCCCAGCTAGAGGTTGGTGAGATCTCTACCAATACCCTGTCATCTCATAGAGTTATTGTCTATTCAGCTTCCACCCAATTTCCCTTTGTTCCTTCACAGTCAAACCTCTTGAAAAAGAGGAAAGGCTGTGCTGACCACTTATATTGCTTTCTCTCCCATTCACTTTCAGCCCACTATAATCTGTCTTAATCTTCTCTACTGAAATGAAACTAATTTCCTTAAGTTTACCTGTGTCTTCTCAGAAGTCAGACCCGATGCCCAGTGTTTAGCTTCTCTTTTGCTTAAATTCAACAATGACATTTGATATAATGGCTAAATTTTTGTCACAAAACTCTCTACTCTCTTTTTGGGAAAAAAAACAAACAAACCTCCTCTTACTTTTACCATCTTTCTGTCTCCGTTATTAGCTCCCCTTCCTACCCACCTCCCTTAAATATTGCTTCCCCTGTCACTAAGCATTTTCTAATTAAACATGTCCACTCCCATGGCTTTAACTATTACATTCTGATGACAATCAAATCTGCATATCCAACTCCCACATTTTTTGTGAGCACTGGAGATATCAAGTAAACTTTCATTAGAGTCGAGGGACAATGAATACATTAATTCACAAACACGTCAAGGAAAATAGAGTATGTTAGGTGGAAATTTACACTAGAAAAATCAAACTGAGAGGAAGGCAGGGGATGGGAGGCACAATTTTAAATAGAGCAGTTGGAGAAGACTTCCCCAAGAAGACAGTCTTGGAGGAAAAAAAAAAAAAACAGAAAACAACCAATCTCTCAACAGAAGCATTCCTGTGCATGTTTTCAGGAAGAGCTTCTCTGGAATAGGGATCTGCAACTTCATAGTCTGCAAGGCAAGGGTGAACGTTAAGGGGTGAGAATCAGAGAAGTGGGACTGGACTGGAGGTGAGTGGTGGGAGAAGAGGTCAGAGAGGTGAGGGAGAGCCAGATCACACAAGGCTCCGAGTGAGATGGGGCCATTGGAGGGCTTGGGGCACAGGAGTGACAAGATCTGACTTGTTTAAACAGATTGTTTCTACTGCTTTCCTGAGAATGGATTTGTATTAGTCTGCCAAAGGGGTGCTGATGCAAAATACCGAAAATCGGTTGGTTTCTATAAAGGGTATTTATTTGGGGTAGAAGCTTACAGTTACCAGCCCATAAAGCGTAAGTTTCTTCCTTCACCAAAGTCTGCTGCCACATGTTGGAGCAAGACAGCTGCTAACATTTGCCAGGATTCAGGCTTCTTGGGTTCCTCTCTTCCCAGGGCTCCATTTCTCCCTGGGCTTAGCTCCTCTGTTTCCTCCACAAGGTCAGCTATAGACTATGAGGTTCTCTAGGCTTTGCTTCTCTCCACAAGGCCAGCTGTGAACTGTCAGGTGAATGGCTCGTCTCTTTTCCCAGGGCCTTCTCTTCTTCCTCATGACCAAGCTCCTCTATGTGCTTACTTCCCTGGGCTCCAGCATTAAAACTCCACATCAGAACTCCAACATCAGAAACTCCAACTCCATCCTTTGCCATGTCTTTTATCTCTGAGTCCCCACCCACCAAGGGGCGGGGCTCAACTCTCTACTGATGTGGCCCAATCAAAGCCCTAATCATAACTTAATCATGCCCAGATGAACAGACCAGTTTACAAGCATTATCCAATATCTGTTTTTGGAATTCATAACTATGTCAAACTGCTAAACTGCTACAGAATTCTATGAAGAAGAAGGGGTGGGATCCTGAATGTATTACAAAGGTAGATCCAACAGTATTTGCTGATATGGATGTGAGGAAGTATGAGTGGATGACAGGAGTTGAGGTGATTCCAAATTTTGGGACCTGAACAAATGAAAAGATGAAGTTGATGTTTACTAAGGCAGTTGGAGATGGGAGAAAATGAGGAGTTTGGTGTGGACATGCTAAAGGTATGTGTCTAATAGGAATCCAAGTGGAGAAGCTGATGAGGCAGATGGATAGTCAATTCTGGAATTCAGAGAAAATCCTACCTATATTTTTTGAGCCATCAGAAATGTATGCTATTTAAAGTCATAGAACTTTATGAGGTCTCCAATGGGGAGAAAGTTGATAGAGAAGAACAGAGATCCAAAGACTGAACATTTCTCCTTCACTCTGAATATCTCCTTGGTTACAAAGCTTTGCCAATTTGATCCCTGAAATATCTATTTTAATCATACCTTCTTCAGAGTCATAATTTGCACACCTTAGGGGGGCACCATATACACTATAATCTATTTAAATGGAAGCCCTCTTACCACAACTAAGTTAAGGTTAGGACAAATTTTACAACAGGGCTGGTCTTTCTTTATGCAACACACTTAATTTAAACCCTCGCCATTTTGAGCCTTATCAATGCAAAGGTCTCTTTTTGGTCCCCCAATATCAATCTTTTCCCTCCACTGTGACTCCAGGGTGATGGCTTTAAACCAAAGTCCGACCATGCCACTTTCTTAAAACCTATAAAAACTTCTCACTTATTTGAGGTTAAATAATGATCTCTTTTAAGCCCTTCCCAAGCTTGGCCCAAACTATTTCTTGACCTTTGTCTCCTTCCTGCTGCTCATTGTTCATCAGTTACTCACATTTCTTTGTACCACCTCTCCTCTGGATGTGGGGTCCCTCTGTACCACAGAGAGACACGTGTCCTAATTTTCCATCCTGTGTCTGGCCACGCAGCTATACTTTTAACAGTCTAACAATGCCATTTCTCCATTTAGAATTCCTTACCTTTCCTCTCTGGCTCTCAAAGCTCACAAAATATTTTGGGCTCAGCTCAGCTTGTACATCTTCTCCTAAGATTTCTATATCTACTTTGGCCCGTTGCAGCTTTTTAATCAATCATATGTCATCTCTTGATATTCTCCATTGATTTCCTCAGTGCATATCTTATCTCTCCAATGAGATCATATGCTCCTTTAGGGCATTAAAAAAAAAACCCACAAAATCACTGTACTATATTTCTTTCCTGTTTTCCATGTCACTAAACAAGGAAGAGGCACTTTAATAAATACGTTTTTGAACTGAATTAAATATATTAAACCAGCTTCTTATTTTAGCAAGTTCATAGATCAGGTGGGTCACCAAAGACTTCTATATACTCCTAAATAATGCTGTTTGCCAGCTCTTGTTGGGGACTGTGACTCCCAGTGCTCCTAAATATCTGTTCTTTATATTTACAGTTCAAGCACTAGGATGACATAAGTTCTGCCAAAGTGTATTTATAAGAACCTGAGATAACACAGTGTGAAGGTGGGGCTGCCTGTACAGTGAGTGTGATACATGTTTTCTCATGATTTGGGAAATGCAATATAAAGAGAGCTGTCTATGAGCTAAATCTAGAAGGAAGCTGGCTTGGTTCCAGATTCTGGGTATTTTGGGGAGTTATGTGGTTGTTATTTACACAGTTGAGAATTCAGCTCAGAAAATCAAGAGAGAAAAAGAGAGAGATAGACCTTTCTTAGGAGCCCAGGGCAGGGGAACAAAACCACTGTAAATAGCTTGGCAATCACAGCTTCCCATTTTGGATAACTGTCTCCAACAAGCATAAAACAAAACCCTCCATAAGCAAATATAAATCCACTGAGCCTGACAATTTACAAAATAGTTCCACATTTATTATTTCCTTAAACATGCCAACTACCTTGAAAAATAGAGGTTGAGAAAAGAGGATGATCCCATTTTATAAAGAGGAGAATAAAACTCTTAAATACTGAGAAACTGGTCCAGTGTTACAAAAATAGAGAATAGAAAGTCAAGTGTATGGGGCAAGGTTCTTTAGAGTCAAAATCCAGTGCTTTCTGCCATCTATCACATTGCATCCCAAGCAACAGAAGTTTCCAAAAAATCCCTGTGGATTTATGTAAAGATTCTGCTTCTCTCTCTTCTCCCTTTTGAAATAAGGAATTCCATGGAGACCTGATCACTCATTCATATATTTGGCAGCAAAGTAGAAGTGATAGATTTTTACCTTGAACTTTAAAAGGTAATTTAATAAATAAATGAAAAATAAACTGAGAAGAGTAGCTGAACCAGGTCTTATGTATCTAATAGAATCATAAATGCCAGAAAGTGCTGGGAATGATTTATTATCCTGTTATTACAAGTGACTGGAAGCTTTCAATGGAGTTCTTGCTAATTTCTAGCAGCTGCATTAAATCAGAAACTCTATTAGCTATTATAAAATCATCATTCCGTTTTTTTCTGCAAATCAGCTTGAACACCTGATGGGAGTTAGGAACTGTTTGTTACTATATTTGTTAACCTCATCCTTGGCCTCCAAGAGGGAAATAAACCCAAGTCAGAGGTGGCGTGATATTGGTCACATCAAATGTTAGAGGTAATAAATGGCTGCCCACTTTTATAGGAGATATTCTTGATGGAAGAAATAGCTTCCTTCAGCAAATACTGTTTTCGTTAAGAGAACAGGAGTTGAGACACCATCAAATTGGATGTTCTAATAAACTTCAGCCCACCCCCCAGCTTCTTTCTATTCAGCTTTATTCCCAAAACCAGCAGCTTGTAAGAACAGAGCTAACAACCACTACATAAAAATTCCACCAGAAATTAATTTCCATTGCTGACAACTCTACCCTTCATTTAGATCTTCTCAAGAGAATT
>PVKH010039936.1:0-11122 GCA_004027955.1 Chaetophractus vellerosus | reverse complement strand
TACTGGTTTCAAATTTTGTTCTTTAAAAGTTAGAAGATAGTGGTGCACAAGAAAGGTAGAAAACTTGATTTTTCCTCTCATAATATATACATGAAAATAGGAAGGAACAGAAGAGGAGAAAGGAAGGCATATGAGCAACTCTCATAGAAGTGTTCATTGTATAAACTTGGGAAGATAGCCTTGAAAGGAAAAGTGATTGTGTTTTACGATAATTGATGAGGGTAAATGAAAAATGAAAGGAGAACAGATGATAAATGAAGGTAACAATGAAATTGAAAAATTGAGAAAATTGGAAAATTAGAATAACTAATTAGAATAATTAGAATAACTATGGCAGGGATCTATAGGAGATAAATAAAAGAAGTGTTAAATGAGGGAGGCCATACTGAGCTCTTGTCATGGTTTATATTGGAACAATTGGTCACATCTTTTTGTTTTAATGAATGAATGATTAAATAAACAATTGTATAATACAGTGCATTCTAAACTTAAACATGCATTAGAATCACCTAGAGGATTGTATCTTAGGGCTCTACAGAGAAACAGAACTGACAGGAAATGTGTATGTGTGTGCAAATATTAAGAGATTTATTAATTATGGGAATTGGTTCCTATAATCATGGGGATTGGCAAGTCCAGATTCCATAAGGCAGGATGTAAGTTGGGAACTCCAACGAAGGTTTCATTGAATTCCCCAGGAGATGCTGGCTGGCTGAAGTAGAGCAGTAAATGTTTAATAAATACAAATATCTACAGAGCTTTTATTTATACAGTGTTATCTTATAGCATTAGTATTATCCTCAGCTATATTATGAACGTTTCTGAAAGCCTGAATTTTTATATAGGTGCAGAAATATAGCATTGAGGTTTTAATATTACAGGTTGAATTATGTAATTATGTTTTAAAGTAAATTATATGTGATCCAATTGAAATATACTCTGGGTTTGGCTCCAGGTTAGTGATAAAGTTAAGATCTACTCCATATCTCTTCAGCTGGGGTTGATCTAAAGGGACAATGGCCACCTGGGATATAGCCATTACAGGATCACTGGTGGGCATACCAAACTATCATGTCCAGTAAAATCAAACTGGTTAAAGAAAGCCACATCATGGCCAAGCCCAAAGGGATTGCCAACCATGAAGCTATGGCATGGGGGAGGTAATATTATTCCATCAGGCAAGGGAGTGAAAAAGTGAGCAATAACTTTCACAGTTATGAGTTAGCATCTCATATTGATGGACATTTTCAGAACCTTAAACCGTGGATTCTTTATCTGTAAAGTAAAGGATTGATTTGCTCAGTGGATCCATTCAGTCCCTTTCAGTTCTAACCTTTAGGATTCTATGTTCTTCTGATAGTAGCAGAGTCATTTCCTAAGTACCTAACACATGCATGGTATTCTAATAGATAACCTATAGAGTCCATTAGGTATCATCCTTATAAAATTTAAATTATTTGATATATATATGTATAGGAATTACATTTATATAGTGACTTCAAAGAATATAGGACAACATTTGTGACCCTTTTGATCCTCAGAGCTAGTTAGGGAGGTAACCAGGTAGGTATTATTAAATTCGATTTACTGATGATTTACTGTCCATGTTACTTGTCTATGTGAACACAGGAAGAAGCAGAGCTGGAACCAGAGCTAAGGCCACATTCCCTGCTCCATTGCTCTTTTCACTATATCACGCTAGATGCTGTGGAACAGTCTGTTACAAATAGTAGTTTCTTCAAGAAATTGACTTTTTCTGTGAGGGTATAAGGTGTAAGGGCTTGAAAATATAGAAATCAATGCATGAAATTAAACAATATAAAAGTAATAGCTTTCCAGGGGCAGCTTATGATTAATAGCAGTAAGTAATAGAATGCTACAGAGAAAGAAATAAGGAGAATTAGGTGAAGTATCTTATTAATCAGTGCTTTTTAATAAAACTTGGACCATGCTCATGAAATGAAAATAGTTTATCTAGAAGAGGCAAACATGAATTTTTCACCCCACCTTATACACTTGCACATAAGTAGAACATAGCACAATATTTGAAGGATTAAGACCTGGAAATCAGATGTTTGGGTGGGAATAAATCAGTACTGAGTAGAAAGCTCATCTTGGAACTTGAGCTCTATAAGGGAAGTGCAACAGAGTACACAGGATAACAAGCTGTTGGATAAAGTTGGGGTCATAGGTGAAGGGAGAGGTTTCCCAGACTGGGTACTCATTTGTGGATGGTGGTTTGGCAAGCCTTACATAAACCCTAGAGCAGACAAAGCTTCATGATGAGTTAGAGAACGAGAGAGAGATTCAGTATGTGCTTTAAACTACTAAATAACTTTAAAGTATGTTAAATATTTACATTCTCTGCAATCAGAAGTGTAAGAGCCTATAGGAGGATAATGTAGAGAATGGGATGGAGAGGCGCTGAGGGAGTTGCATGAGAGAGAACATCAGAACCACCTTTCCAATTAGTGTTTTACCCTGTCATGTAAACCCTGCTAATCTGCTTTATAAGAATAAATAGTCAAGTCTTTTGTTTATATTATTAGGATTTAGAACTTTTAAACATTTGGAATGTGTTTCAGGTTTATCTTCTCTGATGTGCTAGCAAGAACATATGGCTCCATATGAAATTTGGAGGACAGTAAAGGGAGGCTGGACACACAAAACATGATTAACTGGACTCTGATTAAACAGATACTGCATATGATCAAGTGAAGAATTCTTGTCTGTTCTTAATGACCACCTTTCTTCATTAGTGCAAACTCTAATGAATTACTAAGTGAAGCTGTGGTCAAAATAATGTACGAATCCTAATATAACAAAGAGTATAAACAATTACTGGGCAAAAAATACATCTAATAAAGCCATTAGAAATAGAGTAGATGGCAGTATTTCAAAATAAAGACGGTACAGTTCTGCTAATGGAAAGTAGTTCTGCAGTGGTTTTTCTGCTGAATTAGGTCCCCAACTTCTACTGAAAATCACTCTGTATTAGAATGACTGTTTAAGTAGAAGCATAATTTAAATACTCTTATAGTTTCCTCAAAGATGTTTGGCAGGATTGTATTATTTGTGCAATGTTATATTCTGTCAAGAAGTTAATGGAGAAAAGCTGTTAAATTTTTAATTTCTGCCAGAACACTTTAGGTGTCAGAATAATGAACTTTTTAAATACTCTGGCAACAGATTAAATAACATCTTTTAAAATGCCCTGCCCTTTATTTGAAGGAGTTGTGCATTTTTTCTCTTTTTATTAAATTATGGCCATCACCACATAAAGATGAAAACAATATATGTTAAACGGCCACAAATACAACAGGCAGGCCTCAGGTTGCTCAGACAGTTGTTTATCTCAGCAGGTTGATTTTTAATTATCTTACTATTTTAGTGCTCTCTTATACATTTTGTCTAATATTCTAATTACATATTTTTACTTAACCCTAAACAATACTATTGTTGCTTTCATGAGTTTGTACCATTAGATAAATTAAGGTTGAAAAGTAGGCAAAGATTACCTTAGCTCTTGGTCTCCAGTTCTTTATTTCTTTGAGAAAACCTCTTAATCCATTCTTTTCCATCCAGTGCTCTCCTCAATTAAAGTTAGGTTTCAAAATGACCTGTTAAACTCATTTTTACTAAATTTAAAGTGCTACCCATCATACAAATTTTGCATTTTAATGTGCAAAATTTTGGGAAATAGTATTTTTATATGATTTTTAAAAATTGAATGTCTCAAAAGGAATAAAGTTCAAATTCAGAGAAGATTAAGAGTTTTAAAAATATTTTAGAGAGTCCGGCAGTATATTAAATAGTACACCCTTAGTTATTTAAACTTAAGATAGTAAATCTGCATAGATTGAGAATGATGTGCAATGTAGTTGCAGACTTCTTTAGCAAAAAGAATTCAGACGCTCCTGATGTCACCTACCAACCTTTTGATTTCACCTGGCCTCTAACTTCAGTGAAAGTTCATGGTGTTCAGAGCCAAACCTGATCTATAGCGCCAAACACACTTGGAAGGCACTTCTGAGAACTCTCTTAACTCCTTAATATTTATTTTAAATCTCAAATACAAGCCAGCTACAATCTCATATTTTCACAATTTTCTGTAGTCATTTTCATAAAGCTAGAAATCCTCTTCTTTCTAAATTACCTCCTCTTTTGTCTTTCATAATACTATTTTCATCTGGCAGAACTGAAGAGAAGCGTCTCAGATGTATATCAGCCTTCAGCTCTGGGCATTTGATTAGGTCGGTGGCCAGCTGTTGCTGCAGGTCTCATTACTGCTCTCACTGTGGGTGGTGGAAAATGCTCAATTTATAGGCACATGCCTGTTAGTGGTCCTCTGCTCAAAGCCCTATCGGAGTTTCCAAGGATTCTCATGGTGCCTTTAAATGGACAATACTTTTCAAACTTGCTATAAAATTCTGCTCATTTAATGAATTTCTTTTACATCAGGTAGTTTCCAACATAGTCCTCTATTTAGAAAGAAAAGAGGATTTGGGAAACAGCCTGGATTTAAGGTCTAGTTTCTATTATTTCCTGGCTGTGTGATATTGAACAATTAGCTTACCTTGCCCAACAGTAGTGTCCTAAACTGTCCAATCTTAAGACTGTTAGTACTGTGAGGAATAAACTAAATCAACGTTATTCCATTTACCATCATAATATATATATGAGCCCCCAGGCTGCTAGACTGGCCTTGATACCGCCACTTTTCCTTCCCTCCAGTTCACTGCGCACATTACTACTTGACTGATCCCTCAAGTATTCGAATGTGATTATGTCATTCCCCAAACCACAGGTCTTCAATGGTCTTATGTATTTGTTAAAGAAACTCCTTCAGAACTTAAATTCCTCCATAAATCTAGGGCAAACCTCCATCCAGTCTTCTCTATCTCTTCATGTGTTTCTATTCTGCATGAGAAGGTACATTTCCCTTTTCTACCTCAAGTACCTCTCCTCTTTCCCTCCCTCTTCAATGTCCTCTTCATCTTCCTGCCTATAAAAAAATCCTTTCTGTTCATCAGAGGCCACATCTCCCACATGTGCCTGAACAGACCACTGCCCAGCTCCATGAAATAAGATTGTAACCTGGCAGCGTAGCCACGGCCCTCTGCATAAGCCTCATTCCCACCAGTGAAATACAAAATTTATCTGCAGATACCACTTTCCCACATCCTCCAATTTTATTCTCATCCCATCTGACTAAAGTTACCTTAGAAAATTCTGTCTTCGCTGTTACCTTATTTTCAGCACTGGCTTGGGGCCTAAGAAGACTAGAATATCTCTGAAGGGGATAAACCATGTGCTTGCCTCCAGGTTCTCTGGCTGGTTGACCACTTTAATTCTGGAATCTAAGCACAGATAATTCCCTTACTTGGCCTAACGCCATTGTCTTGGAACTCTAATGGAGGAACACGCATCTGGCTAATGAATAACAGCATTCTCATCATAGATAAAGAAGTCTTAATGTCCATCCATCACCTTGGGCTGCTAACCATTTTTTTCAAGTCCATTCCAAAGAAGACTCAGTGCTTCTAGCACCACTCCATTGCCTTTCCTTCCTCCCCAACTCTGTTAATCTTTTTCTCATCAAACTGTTGAATTACCACCCTGGAGGAGGCTTGACAACCCTTAGGAGATTTTGAAATCTCCTTTAACTCTTCAAGTAAGACACATATTTCCCAGATCTAAACTCTCAACTCATATCTCATTTAGGCCACTTCAATCATCATCCTTTATAATGTGTGTTTTTATTGACTCTGAATTTCAGTAGTAGTTTTGAAGATGCAAAACTTTGCCTACCCGTGATGTTTAGGACTGTGTTTTGTAAATAGCTGGAACTAAATGCATAAATGTTGAATAAATGAAAGGAAGAATGGACAAATGCAAAAAATTATGTTGCGAATATTCTTTAACTATATCTCTCTTCAGTAAAACAAGAAGCCAAAGGCTAATGTTCACTTCCTGAAATAACCATCCAGTGTGATCAGTTGCTCTGCATGTTACCATAAAATGCTGGCCCACTGAAAGCCGGGGGAGAGCATGCCAGATTGACTCCAGAGATTGAATTTAAATGAGTTTTGACTATCAAGCAAGACCAGAGATAAAAGATAGCTCAGGCATCCCTTCTGTGAGTGGAATGTGCTCAAGCATTATTCCAATTGAGCCAAGTTCAAATAATTTCTAAAATATCAAATTTTAAAAGTAACAAAAATTTTAAAATCTTGCTTCATTCCCTCATAAAACTAAATACCCAAACTTAACCCCAATGAAATATTTTAAGGGTGATCAGTGTTTATGTATTAAATGCCAAATTACCATGGTCATTTATATATGCACATATCTCATGGTTCAAAATATTATCAAATTAAATAAGAGCTGTTTATATTTTAATGACTTCTCCCTCCAAGAAAGGTACAATCTAGTTAATCTGTTTTTCTTCTTTTCAAAAATTAATTGCTTATTTTCATTGGTCAATGTCACTAAGCAGCTTGGGACTAGATTTCCTTTTTCTAAAGAAGAAAATATTTGGGTCTTGCATTTTAAAACATGTACCCACAATTTTATTTTAAAATATATCCATGTGAAAGAATGTCTGAACTATAAGAATGTTTATTTTATTATAATTTTCATCTTGGTGTCTGTGAAATTATTTTCAGAATCTTAAATAGACACTCATTTACATATCCCACAAGGGACTAATGTATTTGAAACTGTCATTCGAATTGGGTGATAAATTAAATTCAGCTGAAACATCAACCTCTTTACATTAAAGAAATAAGCTCTGAATTTCACCCCTAAGAGACTCCATGCCTGGCACTTTTTCTTTTGTTCTACTTTTTGAAAGCCCTTTCCATTCCCTTTACTTTTCTATGTAGTTCCCCAACAGTTAAGGGAGAGTTTTGCTTGTAATTCAAACTTACAATATAATTACTAAATAAAAAAAAACAATAAGAATGATGGTTCTATTAAATAGTCAATATGAGATTAAAAAAAATTAAAATCCCAGATGGAAGTGAGGCATGAAAGAAAATAGTGTAAATGGATAAGGGTAATCAGTTTAAATCCACATAGTGTCCCAGAATGCTGAATTTTGCATATGGGAGGTTTTATTGAACTAAAACATCCTTAGAAGGCTGTGCTCCCTCTTGGCTTCAGATCCAAGGAAGGCTCAAAAGTAAATTAATTCATTCAGGGTCTGGAATAAATTGCACACAATAAATCCAACTTCAGAAGATCTTTGTCAAATAAACTGCAAGCTATCCTATTACAAGTTCTAAAGATCAGATACAAAGCCATAATTTTAGGGAAGTGGCAGAATTTCCGTGACTCGATGGTTGACAAAATAGATTTCTCTTGTTTATTGTTCTATATAGAATTGTAGACACCATGTGTGTGTCTCTAGACTACAGGAAGATACCTGTAATTGCATGCAGAATTGCTTGGTAGACAATAGAGAAACATTTGTGAAATGTTGCCCCATTACTGTGTAAACTGTTCAGAACTAATAAAGCAATGTGCCGAGTGTCGTTAATATAGATCATAATCCACAGTTTATCTGATAAATATATTCTGGGTCAGATGTAAGACAAAGCAATAAAGGGTAGACGGGATCCTGTCAAGAGGCGGTTTACATAGAGATAACGGAACCTAATTATTTTTTAACAAAAAAATGTAGCACATTAGGCATGAAGTAAATGTAAGTAGCTATTGACTCTGCTTTTTTCTAGTTACAAATATGGAACAGTTTTAGGGTTTTGTTTTTTAATAGAGATTAGGGATTTAGAATTTACTTGTCTGTTAAAAGACCTCAAGCTTTGTAATGAACATGCTTCAGCCTCAATATATATCATTTTGTTCTCATGAACCTTTTCAACTCTCGGTTTTTATGTATCACCCCTTATTCCTCATTACTTCTTCAAAGTCAACATATTTTGTTTGTATGTGTACATTTGGAGTTGGTTTTCTGTGTCTTTATATGAATTCAGAATATCCTGAGTCAGCTTTATTTTTACTATGAATATTCTTGGCATCTCTCATCCACTTTGTTTTGCTTTCTTTTGTGCATCATCTTTCATTTTCTACATAAATGAAACAGGTCTACATTGTCTATTAATTTCTTTTACATATCACTAAATTCTTTAAAGGAATCATTGGCTTACATCAATTTGAAACTTCAAATTCTTTATTCTGGAAAATAGCTATTCAAATGTGTTTCCAGAAGACATATCTTGGAGGTTGAATAAATATTTTTTTCCATGAAATATAAATGAGAACACAGCTAAAGAACTAGAGAAGATGAGAAGGAATTGTAGTGCATTGGAAAAACCTGGATATCAGCCCCCAGACTGTCACTTCCTGGCTGTATGACCTTGGTCTGTTCATTTAACCCACTGAGTTTTGGTTTCTATATCAAAAACAAAAAAAGCTGAATGCTACATAATAATTGTCTTACCCATTGGGTTGTTGTGTCCTTTCTCACTTCTATCAGGTGTTGAAATTTCCTTTTTATTTTTTTACCTTATATACAACTTTCAACTTTAGCAACTATGTACAAAATTTTTAGACTTGCTGTGGTTCAATTTTGTTAAATATTTCAATTTTACTTACTTGAATGTATTTAAGGACTATGGGTGACATACTTTTTTCTATTATAATGGCCTTTCCTTTCTACAGTGCCATACTATTAGAGATAGATCAAAAACCTGCATTCATTTAAGACTAAAAAAAAAAGTAAGCAAGAAATAGAGGGATCATGAAAATGGTCACATAATCGTTTAACAAAATCAGTACAATAAACAACTTTCTGAGAAGTTTATTCACTGACCCACAGATGGGAGAGCCAAGTAGCAACTATGGAATAGGTATGTCCTCATTGTACTTGCTAAAATCAAATTTAAAAATTTCCTAAGTTGTCTTTATAAGAATTATATGGGATCAAAGAGGGGGGAGTCGAAAAGGGAGGTTATTTCCAGTGATTTTTTTTCTCTTTCTGTGAGTTTGGTAGGCCAGATTCAGGGATGTCCTTTTTGTTGAAATATATTGAGAATTATACTCAGACCAGAAGCTTGGTTTTTGCTAAGTACAATGAGTTGATTTTTCCCAAAAACATGTAAAGGAATTTATTTGTACAAGTGTGTCAAAGGGATTTCACACATGGAACTTATCAGATTTTTCCCATATTTTATTCTTAATACATGAGGAATTTAGATTTCTATGTGACTAAGAATTTATGGATTTTCTATAGCTTGTCTTATTTTTAAGCATAAAGGACATAAAAGACAAAATTTTTGTGAATTGAGTTTTGTGGACCTCTTGTGTCTTTAAATTGACTTGTCCCTTTGGTTTAAGACATGCTAATTTTTATGATGTATACTTGAAAAAAGATTTTCTAATTTGTTTTCCACTACTTAGTTTTCCCCATAGATTGTGAAAAGTCACTTCTGTGAATGCTATCATGTGAATTCACAGGGTGTTTGAAAATACTGGTATTGCACAATGGTGTGTTCTTGCAAAGTTGTATATAGAGTAAACATTTAATGATCGAGTGAGATTTGAAATACACAAAGGGTTAAGTATTATTTAAGACACTGCTGCTGTGAGTCCTCTTGAAAAAAAAAGAAAATTTTTATAATGTAATGCACAAAATTAACCAATATTATAACCTTATTTTGTGGACTCTTAAATGTCTAAAGGCAGGACCCTTCTGTATTTAATTTCTCTCTGGGTGAGAGAAAAGCAGAAACATTGGAAGGAGATTGAAAGAGCTAAAATCGAACAGGGAGCCTTAACCACACACTGAACTCAGAGTTTGATGGGGGGCGGGGGAGGGGAAGGATGACAGGGTGAGACAAAACGTAAATGGTGCCTGAGGGGGGAAAAAATGAAGTGGAGGTTTGCCACAACAGTAGAAGTTCCTGTGGTTAGGAGTAGCCTGGTTCTCAGGGAAATAGCTTCACACCTGGCAGAATTTTAGGAGGTTGGTTTGTGGGAAATTTGAGTACCCAGATAACTCCTTTGCCAACCCTTGAAATTCCACCCGTGGATTTCAAGCATAATCTACTCTCTTTTCATTTGCACATGGTATTAATAGCATCTATCCCTGCATAATAATTTGCAGACATTTGTAGAAAGTTCTTTTCCACAGAGTCTTTCTTGTAATACTGGCATGGAGTGTTTGGACAGTAGTCTGACTGAGTTTATCATGTAAGTATGAAAAACACACTAAATATCTGTGCTGTGGGAAAAGGAAAAGAATGGGAAAAGGAAAAGGTATGAAAAAGAAATGGGCTATGTGTCAGCCATTCAACCATTCAAGCTCCTCCATGTGCCAGGCACAAAGCAAGCATGATCCCTGTCTGCCTTCATGAAATACAAGGCCTAAAAAAGGAGGGCAAAAGTAAAGTAAAAAACACATAGTACTTAGTTACAGACTGTGAAAAGAGTGGAAAATGATGATCAAGGAAGAGCTCTGAGGAAAGTGATATTTCACCTAGCACTTAATATGAGCACAAATTTACAATAGGGAGGGACTACAATTATATGGGGTTTTTTGCCCATTAACATCACTGACATTTATAGATGGAGAAAGAAAGGGCTTGAGGGTTAAATGGCTTGCCCAAAATCACACATCTTGTAAACAATGGAACCAGAATTTGAGCTGGGTATCCAGGCTTCAGTTCACTTAACCACTGCTGCCTCCAAACTGAAAGGGAAAATAGACAGTCTGGAAAAGTGGGGGGAGGCCTCCTAGGCAGAGGAAATCTGAGGATAAACTTCCAACTCACAGTTTTGGATAGATCTGCTGGATCCTCAAGCCCTACAAAATATCAGAGCCAACATTATTACAGTTTATAATACTGGTTATAAGCTTCAGGGGAATCTAATTGCAGAATTTATCTGAAAATGTGTTTAAAGTAAGGAAGGAATTGCAGTAGGTAGCTTCTGAGCCAGAGTTTGGCCCAAATCTGGATATTCCCTCATCCTTTTCAAACTGAGCCAACCTTTCTCTCCTTGTGACAGACATCAAGGACAGTGAGTTAAGAGAAAAAATATTAACATATATATGACTCTTCCTGGGTGGAAGATTTTTTAATTGTGTTCAACTATTTAG
>PVKH010039935.1:0-11124 GCA_004027955.1 Chaetophractus vellerosus | reverse complement strand
GGGTGATTTCCATATTGGAAGCCTAGGAGGTCCTACTGGGATTTGCATAAGTGTTACCTCTGGGTTGCCCTCCCGACTCACTTTGAAGTCTCTTAGCACTATGAACTCATTTGTCTTTACCATTTCCCCCTTTTATTTGAAGTCTTTTCCCAGTTGTACTGCCCACTGGCATTTGTTAGTAATCCCTCGTTGCCAGGGAGGTTTATCCCGGGGAGTCATGTCCTCGCTGGGAGGAAGGTAATGTATTCATATTCTGAGTTTGGCTTAGAGAGAGGCCACATTGAGCAACAAGGAGGTTCACCAGAGGCAACTCTTAGGCACCCCTTAACACTAGGCTATTTCAATTTCAACAGCAATGACTTATAAGGCTAGTCATCAATAACAGGGGCCCATCGATGGATCATCCTACTTTGCCAGTCACTGCCCCTGTACTCAGGGGGATGCACTTTTAATGTTACTTAGTCAATATTTGAAATATTGGCCAGGCATGTATTTTTCTATGCAATACCATTGTTTTTCTTTTAAAATATTATGACTCCTTAAATTTTTTGGATTTTAAGTTGTACAGGACTCCAATCCATAAAATACAATATGAGAAAGAATGGAGATGTTTTGAGGCAATCAGCTCTGATACACAGACCTTATTTCATTGTGCATTCATAAAACCACTAATTCTGTGTAGGAATGTGGTGATTTATCTTGAAAAATTGTCAATAAATTAAAATCTATTCTGCCCAACAGGATGCCATCATATTTGTATGCTAGCATTCTGTTGTTAGTACTTAGTCTCTCTAGCATTGTGATAGTTAAGTTTCAAATAATTAGCTTCTCCCAGGCTTTTGGAAATATATTTCATTACACTGAAAAATGGCCTGGTCATGTTTTCAAACTCAGAACCAATCTTTACAAAATAAAATTGTGCTCTGTGATAGCAAAGTGCAATAATGTACCTTGTTCTGGAGATGGAGTGGTGGATACAAACTGTCCTTCCAAGGAGCTTAGCATTAAATTTAAGTGATGATCCATGGGGTGGGGGGAAGTAATTGCATTTATATGCTGAGTTCAGCTTAGAGAGAGACCACATTTGAGCAACAAGGATGCTCTCAGGAGGTAACATTTAGGCAACCTATAATACTAGGCTGTTTCATAGTCAAGAGTAATGGTTCATGAACACATTCATCAATATCAAGCACTGAAGGATTTCTACCAAGCACTAACTAGCAATGCAACTGGAAAAATACCTTGACCAAAATTGGGAAAAGGTAAAGACAAATGAATTTATATGACTAAGAGACTTCAAAGTGTGTCAGGAGGTCATTCCAGAGGTTGCACTTATGCGCAACACAGCAGTATCTCATTGGCAGCCAAATTAGATAATATCCCAAATAGCAGGGCTCCTGAAGGCTCTGGGGCCACCCAGACACTATAGTCAGAGCAGATAGCTCAGGAGTTTGGTGCCTTGCTAGGGGGCCCTACTTTAGAATGTATGCCCCCCTGTGTGACAGAGTTGGACTCAGTTGTGGTTTCCCTACACATGGCTCTACTGTCCTTTCTACTAGAACTAATAATTAGTACTAGAATTGGTAAGTGTATGTCCAAAAGACTTAAATCTTTGGGCTTTCCATGTGCCAACTACACCCTGAATTTCCACTGAGTTGCAGCACCTACTCAACAGTTCATTGGACTCACCCAAGACAACTACCAAGGAGACAATAATGAACAACCACCATACCAAGAAACTGAGAGTTTCTACAACTTCCAACAAGAGTCTCATCCATCAGCCATGTGGGATTGAAGCTCCCTCTCAATTAAAGTGGGCATCACCATCCCAGAATCCTCAGGATTGGGGAATGAACTATAGACTAAAATAGACTTACCAGTATTATATTAGAGTTATTGTGATTCTAGCAACGGAAGAAACTATATCATTGATGTGAAGGCTGTGGTCACTGGAGGTTCTCTGAGGGCAGGGAGAGGGAAAAACAGATATAATACAGGGGTATTTTGGGGACTTGGGAATTGTCCTGAATAACATTGTAATGACAGTTATAGGCCATTATATATATTGCCATAACCTACAGAACTGTGTGGGAGATAGCATATACTACAATGTAAACTATAATCCATGCTTAGTGGCAATGCTCCAAAATGTGTTCATCAATTTCAATAAATGTATCACATTAATGAAGGATGTTATTAATGTGGGAAAATGTAGGAGGTGTGGAGAGCAGAGCATATGGGAATCCCCTATATATTTTTTATGTAACATTTATGTAATCTAAATATCTTTTTAAAAATAATAAAAAAATATATTTTAAAAAATTAATTTAGGTGATGAAAATGGAGTGTCACAAACTATAAGAGAAGAGGCTCTGCAGGATTCAATGGAAATCCTAAATAGTTTGCATGACAGAAGAGAACAGTATACTTAAGAGATAATGAATAATGTGAAAATATTGGGGAATGTAAAAAAAAGCCTCAGGGAAAATGTATTCAGACAATAGTAAATGGTTTATGAATAAATCTGGTAGCCAGAATTTTCAGAAGTTTTTGGTAAACTGTCCATGCATTGACCAGGGTCTTTCTCACACAGAAACTTGAGTTAGCAGGCTAACTCCAAGCTGCAGGAATTAACCCTGAGAATACTAGAAGTACAAGAGAACTTTCAGTTTTCTGAATAATCCCTCCCTTTGACAGAACTAAACTAGAGTTTAAAATCTATTAAAAATCTATCATTTTAATAGGGAATATGTTAGTAAGTTTTTTAAAAAGTGACAAATGGTTAGTTCCTATTGAAGTGTAATTAACATAATGATTTCACATATGAATGTGTATGATTTAAGTATTTACACCCATGTTTATATGTGTGACCATCACTACAAACCAGATAGTGAACTCTCCCAATTTTTCTCTGGTCCCTCTTCAATTCCTGCCTCCTGTCATTTCCTTTCTTTCCAGGCAGCATTTTATCTTTTTAAAATAGGTTTATTGAATTATAAACAATATACCATAAAGTTCACATATTTAAAGTGCATAATTCAATTGATTTTATTCATAGATATGTGCCACCATCACCAGAGTCAAATTTGGAAGGCATTCATCACTTCACAAAGAAACAATGTACCCTCTAATTTATCACCCTCCTATCCTTCCACCTCCCAACAGCCCTAAGGAAC
This sequence comes from Chaetophractus vellerosus, assembly GCA_004027955.1. NCBI lineage: Eukaryota > Metazoa > Chordata > Mammalia > Cingulata > Chlamyphoridae > Chaetophractus > Chaetophractus vellerosus. The sequence continues at coordinate 7,948 of PVKH010039935.1, read as the reverse complement.
CAGCACTCTACTTTCCTTCTCTATAGGTTTCCCTGTTCTGGTTTTTCATACTAAAGGAATCATTAAGTATGTGGTCATTCATGCCTCGCTCCTTCAACTTAGTATACCATTTCCATGGTTCAGCCATGCTGTAGCAAATAGCAATACTTCATGCCTTTTTCTTAAGTATTGTAATAATATGTAAAATAGGTATATACTCAACACAAAATTTTCACATTCAACACTTGCATGTGAACAATTTTGTGATATTCACTGCAATTGATTTTTTGTGAGTGCTATAATCACCACCAGCCATTTCCAAAATGTTTTCTGTACCTCAAACAGAAACTCTATATACATCAAGCACTAACTCCACATCCACTGCATCTGAAATTGTTAACCACTTATCAACATCCACTCTAAGAATTTGCTTATTGTATACATTTTATATATGTGGTTTCATACTATATTTTCCTTTTGTATTTGGCCAATTTAAATCAACATCTGTTTCACAGTTCAGCCATGTTGCAGCGTGCATCAGAAATCCATCCTTCGTTACCACTGAAATATATTTCAATGTGTATACATACCACATATTGTTTATCCATTTATCTGTTGCTTGACACTTGGATTGCCTCTACCTTTTGGCTGTTGTGAATAATGCTTCTATCAACATTGGTATACAAATATAAGTTTGGATCCCTGTTTTCAATATTTTGGGTGTATATCTAGAAGTAGAAATGCAAGGTGCATAACTTTCATTTTTTGTGTGTAGTGCCACAGCATTCATCTTTGACTCAACCACTTGTCTCAACACTAAACTTTGGACTAGTTAATAAGGAGCTCTCAAGCCCTGGGGCATAAACTACCCAGAGCTCAAAACTGCATCTGAAGCCACCATGAATTCCACCCACACACCTCAACCAAAACCACAGTTTGTCCTAAATGATTAGTTAACCATCCAAAATGCCCTATACCACCCATTTCCCTTTCATGCACCTGCTATAAACTAATCAATCCTTGACCCCACAGGAAATCTAACCTCCACCCCTGGGTCCAAATACAATAAGATTGAATATAGGTATCATAATTTGTATAATTACAGCATTAAGGTAATACTAACCCATCATGAGATGCCATTAATTGTCTCCAAATTTAAGAGCAGACCAGATAGGCCTGTTAAATGGAGACACATGGGGGATAATCATCATTTCTGTAAGTCTTATATAACAGGTCTCAATCCTTGAAGTCTTCCATTTTAGTATATATTAGGCTCTATTAAATATTTAATTGGGGAATGGTCCATGAATCTCATTTTCTCAAGCCAATTTGCAATGCTGTAAACAATGTGATGTTAATTTATTAGTCATTGGTTGGGAGCATTCATGGCATTATGAAATATTTCTAGGAAATGTGTGCCATGACCCCTGGGAATTTATACAAAACAATAGTTCTAAAGTTAGGGTGAGGCATACCTTTTTGTCCTTCATACCAGAGTTAGAAAGTCTCCTAAGATTAAAGGGGGCACTTTCTTAGATTGCCAGGTTGTTATTACAAATATCACACAGTGCTTTGCTAAACAACCGGAATGAATTAGCACATACAGTTTTCAGAAGGTAGATATTCAAAATCAAGACAAAAGCAAAAGCATGCTTTCTTCCCCAAATCTCCAGCATTATTTTGCTGGCTTGCTGCAATCCTTGGGGTTCATTGGTTTATATCTCTGTGTCATAGTACTTTACAATCTCTCCATTTTTCACTGACTTGCTAATTCTCACTCCTTTCACTGAGTCCAAATTTCTGCTATTAATAAGGCCTTTGATCATATAGATTAATGCCTACACACCTTCTGTTTGCCCACAATAGTATCTTAGATCTTATTCTTCAAAGGACCTCATTTAAAATGAGTTCAAACCCAAAAGAATACAAATTAAGATTAAGTTATATATTGGTAGGTATGCAAATTAAACTACCAAAATCTGGCCTCTGAAATCCATAGACATGTTCTTTCCACATGAAAAATACATTTACCCCATCCTAATTTCCTAAAAACCTTAAGTCACTTAAGTACCTACTCAATCTCACCTAGATCAGTTATGAATTTGGCCTATTCTAAGGAAAATTCCTCCCCATCTGTGGACCTATGTAACCTAGACTATAATTTATAGATTATAAAGATATGATGGTGGGAGAGGCATAGGATAACCATTACCATTCTAAAAGGGAGATGTTGGAAGGCAAACTGTGTTTACAGGACTCAGGCAAGTGGGAAGCTCATAAGGGCAATCTCCACTAAATTTGAAGGTCGGAGGGTAAACCATTTAGGTATTTTTCCCTCCTACCTGAGGCAATGGCACCCCACACATCCTAAGAGTGTATGCAATGGCCATGCTCTTCCTGAATATTAAGATCTAGTCCCATATTTCTCTATACATTGGAATGCAGTGCCCCATCCAAACACATGGCTGTCTTTTCCCAAGGAGATGTCTTCATTTCATACTTCTGCTCCCATGGTTCTCTCTTTTCCATCTCTGTCTACCTTCATCCAGGCTGGTAGTGCTTCTGCTTATACAAAATTCTCAAAAATCTTGTTGATTTCCAATTCACTTTGATGGAATTCAAGCCATTCCAGGCAAAAAGATTGTCTTTCAAAGATGAGAGTGAGTTTAGAATTTCCACAGATAAACTGAACTGAGAGAGTTTCAAAACAAGAGACAGGCTTTGCAGGAAATACTGAAAGGAGTGTTGCAGCCTGAAAAGAAAAGACAGGAGAGAAAGGCTTGGGAGTGAGTCTAGAAATGATTATTATATCAGTAAAAATAACTAAAAGTGTAAAAAGAGTGGTGAAAATAAGATATGACAACTAAAATTCAAAGATCAAAATGGGTGAAGTAAGAACTGCCTTTATAGTAATAACACTGAATGTTACTGGATTAAACTCTTCAATCAAAAACACAGACTTGTGGAATGGATAAGAAAATATGAGAAATCTATATGCTGTCTACATGATACTCACCTTAGACACAAGGTCTCAAATATATTGCAAGTGAAAGGATGGAAAAAATATTCCATTCATGCAGAAACCAAAATAACCTGGAGTACCTGTACTTATATCAGATGAAATAGACTTAAAAGCAAAACTTTTATTAGAGATAAGGAAGGGCATTATATATTAATGAAAAGGGCTATTGATCCAGTAAAAATAAGAATCATAAATGTATATGCACCTAACCAGGATGCCAAATTACAAGAGGCAAACAATGGAAAGACTGGCAGTCAAAACAGATGTCATTACAATAATAATTGGAAACTTCAAATCACTACTCATATCATTGGGTAGAAAATTTGTCCAGAGGATCAATAAAAAACAGAGAGCTTTAATAATATGATAAATGGACTAAATCTAATAGGCATATACAGAACATTGCATCCCAAAACAGCAGGATATACATTCTTCTCAAGTGCTTATGGTACTTTCTCCAGGATAGACCATATGTTGGGTCACAAGGCAGATCTCAATAAATTCAACAAGATCAAAATTATACAAAGCACTTTCTCTGATCATAATTGAATAAAGTTGGAAATCAACAACAGGCAGAAAAATGGAAAATTCACAAATATTTGGAGATTAAACAACACACTCAAACAATCATTGGGTACAAGAGGAAATTGTGAGAGAAATCAATAAGTAATTGGACACAAAGGAAAATGAAAACACATCTGAGAACATATGAGGTGTAGTGAAGGCACTGCTGAGAAGGAAAATTATAGCCCTCCATGCTTACATTTATAGAGATGAAAGAGCTTGAATCAATGTCCTAACTTACACAGCTTGAGGACTAGGAAAGAACAGCAAATTATTCCCAAAGCAAGAAGAAGGAATGGAATAACAAAGATCAGAGCAAAAATAAATGAAATTGAGAACAACAACAACAACAAAAAAACGAATAGAGAGAATTAAGAAAACCAAAAGTTGGTTCTTCAAGATTAACAAAATTGATAAACCCTTAGCTAGAATGACAATGAAAAGCAGAGAGAAAATTCAAATAAATAAAAGCAGAAATGAAAATGGGGACATTACTAATGATCCCAGAGAAATAAAAGTCATCATAAAAGTACAGTATGAACAACTGTATACCAACAAACTAGATAATGTAGATGAAATAGAAAAATTCCCAGGAACAGAAGAAAAATTTTCACTGACCCTAGAAGAAATAGAAGATCTCAATAAACCAACCACAGGTAAAGGGATTGATACAGTCATTAATCAGCTCCGCAAAATGAAAAGCGTGGGACCAGATGGTTTCAGAGGTAAGTTCTACCAAGCATTCAAAGAATATTTAACACCAGTCTTACTCAAACTCTTCCAGAAAATTGAACAAGAAGGAATTCTAAAAAACTCATTCTAAGAAGACAATATCACTCAAATTCTAAATCCAAAGATATCATAAAAGGAAAATTACAAGCCCATTTCCCTAATGAATACAGATGCAAAAATCCTCAACAAAATACTCACTAATCATATGCAACAACACATTAAAATAATTACTCATCATGAACAACTGGGTTCTTTCCCAACAATGCAAGGGTGTTTCAACACAAGAAAATCAATCAGCATAATACATGACATTAATAAATCAAATAAGAAAAATCACACGATCATCTCAATTGATGCAGAAGAGGCATTTGATAAAATATAGCATACTATCCTGATAATACTACAAAAGATAGAAATTGAAGGACATTCTCAACAGGATAAAAGATATATATGAAAAGCCCACAGCTAACATTTTACTCTGGTGAAATACTGAAAGCTTTCCCATTAAGATCAGGAATAAGAAAGGATGCCTACTGTCACCACTGTTCAATACAGTTCTAGAGGTTCTAGCTAGAGTAATCTGGAAAGAAAAAGAAATAAAAGGCATCCAAATTGGAAAGGAAGAAGTAGAACTTTGCTATTTGCAGATGATATGATCATATACCTAGAAAGCCCCAAAAAACTATAACAAAGCTATTATAGCTAACAAATGAATTCAGCAGAGTCACAGGGTATGATTAATACAACAAAATCAGTAGTGTTTCTATACACTAGTATTGAGCAATCTGAGGAAGTATCAGGAAAAAATTCCATTTACAATAACAACCAAGAGAACAAAATGTTTAAGAATAAACTTACCCAAGGACATAAAGCATTTGAATTTAGAAAACTACAATGTATTCCTAACAGAAATATAAACGATCTAAGTAAATTGAAGAAGATTTTGTGTTCATAGTTCGGAAGACTAAATATCGTTAAGATGTCAATTCTACTCAAATTGATATACAGATTCAATGCAATCCCAATAAAAATTCCACCAGCCTTTTAAAAGTAAATGGAAAACACAATTATCAAATTTACTTGGAAGGGTAAAGGGCCCATAGTAGCCAGTAACATCTTAAAAAGGAAAAGCAAAATTGGAGGACTCTCACTTCTGGACATTAAATCATATTACCTAGCTACAGGGATTTTTTAAAAAGGCATAGTACTGATATAAAGATTAAATCAATTGTTCAGAAACAGACCCTCACATCTATGGTCAAGTGATTTTTCACTAGGCTGTCAAGCCCACTCAGCTGGGGCAGAACATTTTATTCAACTCATGGTACTGGGAGAACTGGCTATCCATATCCAAAAGAAATAAGGAGGACCCCTATCTCACACCTTATACAAAATTAACTCAAAATGGATCAAAGGCCTAAATATAAAAACTAGAACCATAAAGCTTCCAGAAGAAAATGTAGGCAAACCTCTTCAAGACTTGGTGGTAGGTAGTGGATTCTTAAACTTTAAACCAAAAGCATGAGGAACAACGACAACAACAAAAAAAGATAAATTGGACCTCCTCAAAGCTAAGCACTCTTATGATTCAAAGGATTTGTCAAGAAGATGAAAACTCAGCTCACTCAATGGAGAAATTAATTGTAAACCACATATCTGATAAGGGTTTGATTTCCATGCTATATAAAGAGATCATACAAGTCAAGAATAAAAGAGAAAACAATCCATTTTAAAAATGGGCAAAAGATTTAATCAGATATTTCACACAAGAGGAAATACAGATGGAGAAAATGCACATGAAAAAATGTTCAATATCACTAGCTATTAGGGGAATGTAAATCAAAGCAACAATGAGATATCATCTCACACCTCATAGAATGACCACTATTACAAAAACAGAAAACAAGTCCTCCACTCTTGCTGGAAATGTAGAATGGTACAATCTTTGTGTAAGACAGTTAGGCAGTTCCTCAGGAAGCTAAATAGAGAAATGCCATATGATCCAGCAATCCCTCTATTAGGAAAATATCCAGGATAACTGAAAATTTGGCTGCAAACAGACATTTGCATATCAATGTTCATAGTGGTGTTATTCACAATTGCGAAAAGATGGAAACAACTCAAGTGTCCATCAACTGATGAATGGATTAAAAAATGTGGTATATACATATGATGGAATACTACGCTGCTATAAGAAGAAGTGAAATTGGACACATACAACATGGAGGAACCTTGAAGACATTATGCTGAGTGAAACAAGTCAGACACAAAAGAACAAATGTTTTATGGTCTCACTAATATGAACCATATGTGAAGAATAAATGCAAGGAGTTAAAACTTAGGATATAGGTTACTAGGAGATAGGATGAGGGCTGAGAAGGGGTACCAATGCTTAATGTATGTAGAAATTTTGTTTAACTTGACTGTAAAAGTGAGAAAATGAATAGAGTTGATGATAACACATTATGCTGTGTATAATTAATACAGTTCGTTTATAAATGGGATTGTGGCTGAAAGGGGTATTTTAGGGACATAAATGTCCATTTAAATAAAGATAGAGAAAAATCGAGGGATGAATAATATAGTGAACTCAGAGGTGGTTGTGAATCATGGTTAATAGTACAAATGCAAGAATATTCTTCTATAACTAGAACAAATGTTCATCATTATTACAAGGTGGTAAGACTATGGTGATGCATTGGAATAATACAATTAATGTAATCTATGGAATATAGTTATCAGCAATATTGTATATTCTTGTATCAATGTCAAAGGTGTACTGTTTTAATAAAAGGGGGAATGGAAAAATAAACCAAATGTATGCTATGGACCATAATTAGTGGTAATTGATGATGTTATCTCATAATCTGTAACAAATATTCCACAACAATGTAAAGTGTTGGGTGTTGATAGAGTGGTGTTGTATGGGAATTTTTGCACTTTTGCAAAACTGTTTTGTAAGTTCACCACTTATTTAATTAAAAAAAAATTAAAAATAGCTACCGCAGACAATATACCAAATTTTTACTACACAATAAAAAGAGCACAAAACAACAAAACAGGAGAAAATTTACAGCAGGTTGTATAGAAAGAAAATTCAAGAATGGGAATTTAACACCTGAATGGGAGCTGAACTTCCTAAACATAGAATTACTTGAGTCAGCAATTCCTCTCCAACAAGAATTGAAAAAAGGCCTTAAACAAATATTTTTACAATAACATTCATTGCAGCATTATTCACAATTGCCAAAAGGTAAATACAACCCAAAAGTCCATCAACTGATGAAAGGACAAAAATGTGGTATATACATACACTAGATTATTCATCCACAAACATAAATGTAATCCAGGTGACTGCTACCGCTTGAATAAACCTATAAATAATTATGCTAAGTGAAAGAAGCCAGACCAAAAAGACCCATTGATTGTATGATTCCATTTATATGAAATGTTCTGAATTGGAAAATCCATTGAAAGGAAAAGGAGATGAGTGGAAGCCAAGAGTGAGGGAGAGGGAAAGAATGGGAAGTGGCTAGTCAATAGGTACAAGGTATCATTTTGGTGTTATGTAAATATTTTGGAACTAGATACCATCTTGTGAATGTAATAAATACCACTGTATTTCACACTTTAAAATGGTTAATTTTATGT
>PVKH010039934.1:0-11124 GCA_004027955.1 Chaetophractus vellerosus | reverse complement strand
CGTGGGGGCTCAGCCCTGCCCGTGGTGGCTTTTTGCCTTGCCCACGGCGGCTCCGGCCCGCCCACGGCGGCTTGCCTTTCTCAAGGCCGTCTGCCCGCTCGGAGAGGTCCCCGGGAACCGAACCCGGGCCCGGGGCCTCCCATGTGGTACACCGGCGAGCTCTTTATCCACTGAGCTATCTAGCCGGGCCCTCATTCATTCTTTTGGCAGATATTTTTGTGTGCTTGCTACATTTTGAATGGTTATATAGATCATAAACTTTCTGGGTCCTTGAAGTTAAAAAAAAAAAAAAAATGTCTTTACTCTCCCCCTCCAAATTTGTCTAGCTTTAGATTTTAGGTTCAAAACAGCTTCCACTCTGAAATTTTCAAATATTGCCTTTTGGCAGCCACCGTTGTCAATGAGAGGCCTGCTGCTAATATTAATCATTGTTCCTTTATGGAAACTTGTTTTCTTCTTCTGGAAACTTTCAGAATTTTATGTCTTCCTTTGGCTGAGACTATCTCTTCACTGAGGCTTCCTATTTTTTCATTGGTTTCAAGCATATTTGTAATTGCTTATTGAAACAAGTTTATAATAGTTGCTTTAAGATCTTTGTCGAATGAATCTCACATCTCTGTCATCTTGGTGTTAGAGCTATTCGTTGTCTTTTCCTCATTCTATTTGAGATCCTCCTAGTTCTTGGTATAATGGTTGAATTTCAGTGGAAACCTAGATCGTTTGTTTTTTTTTTATTGTGTTCTGAGACTCTGGATCTTATTTAAACCTTGTGTTTTAGCTGGCTTCCTCTAATACTGCTTTGGCAGGGGAAGGGGGTAGAAGTCCAGGCTCCCATCGTCCCCTATTGACACCTAGGGACTGAGGGCTCCTCCTCATTAAGGCTGAATGGGGATGGGAGTTCCAGCTCCCTCAAAGTCTCCACTGGCACCACAATAGGGATAGCCTCCTGACTGCTGGACAATGGTAAAATCCTGACTCTTCACTCAAGGGGGGGTGGGCAGGGAAGCCTTGATAACGGTAGGTGGAGGTGGAAGACTCCCCACCTGGTGTCCACTGACTCCACAGAGGGTTGTGCCTCATTTTTGGTGGTCTGGGAAAGTCCTAGCCACCTTCCTTGCGTTTCTCAGACATCTTCCCTCGTTACAGCCTTGAGGGTAGAAGTCTGGGCTCCCCACTCAGCCTTTGCCGGCCTTGGGGAGCATGCTTCCAGGGCCATGCTGCCTGTTTTTCCTGTAGTGTTTAGCTGGAGGAAAGCGCTTATTGTCTAAAAGTTTTCTGTCTTGCTAGGCTGGCCCTTTTGTGGTTCTTTGGCTGAAGGGAACAGGATTTTGTTGGGGTTTTTTCTTTTTCGTCTGCTCCCACTGGCATTTTCAGATTGCCAGCTTCCTCGGCTCCACACGTGGGATATGAGAGACACGAGACAAAAAGAAACCAGAGGGCATTTGCCTCTGTGCTGATCCTTGGATCCTGAAGTCCCTAGCCAGTCCACTCTGCGCTTTACTGTCCACATTTCAGAGTTGTCTTATGTTTGCTTCTTGTGTAATGTTCAGGGTTTTCAGCATTTCTTCATGGGAAGATGGGGAGAAGTGTGTCTACTCCACTTCCCGGAAAGAGAAGTCCTCTCATTATTTATAACAGATGCAATATCTTCTTGCATCATCTGAGGCTATTAATGATACTTATTTTGAAGTATTTTTCTCCATCTGCTGTTGTTTTGTGTTTTAATTTGATACTTCTCTTTTGTGATGTTGGTTTTCCGCAGATTTCCCGACTCTTGGTTGTCTGCTCTTGTCTATGCTCACAGGTCTCTTGTGGCCATGGCTGATGGCAGGGGTCTGTGGGTGACAGTGGGAAGGGGAGGGACTCACTGCTGGATAGCATTTCTTCTGAGGGAGGGGAATGGGCAACTGCCTGTTCCCAGGGCTGCATCCTGCCTCTCTGGGCTAAGTGCCCTTCTCACTGCTTTCACCTCTGGATAGATTCTGCTGCAGCTCACAGCTCAACCCTGGAGGAAGAGACAGTTGACCTCCCACTACCCAGCCCATCACACTGTTCCCTCCAGCTCCTGGCACACTGGTGCCTGGCACACCTGGGAACTTAGAACACTAGGGAGCTGCCCCCACCTCAGCACAAGGCTTTTCCCGCCAAGGTGCCAAATGCCCCTGCCCTCGGACTTCATCTGCTTTCTGACTTTCCAGAATTCCTCAAGACATCTTGTCTGCCGATCTCATTTACAGATGTGTTCTTTTCTCTTCTTATGTTTGATTGTATTTCTAGGGATCTGCGCCCTGAGTTGAGGCTGGCTGTGTGCTTGTTTTCCCTTCTTGGTTCAGTCTCCTTAGTATTTTTAACGTGAGGATGGTATCAGCCATCACTAGTTTTCACGTCCAGCACTCACATTCATCTTTGGGTTAAATCCTCAGTGCCATTCTGTGAGTTGGATATTATTATGGCCATTTTATACCAGGGGAAACTGAGAATCAGGTGGACCACCACGTCCAGGTTCAAATAGCTGCAAGGAGGCAGAGCCGAGACTGAAGTTCAGGCCTATTGACCCAAGTCTTAGGCTTCCCCTTTGCCAACATAGCAAGTACCCCCAGTGCTAGAAGATGGCAGAGACCAGGCCAGGAGAGCTGCCACCAAGATGCAGCAGCAGGGAAGCCTCATGGCATGCAAGTGGATTCTTCCCCTTGACCGAATTCATCAATTCATATCCCTTCCCAACGTTATTTGGCCTTGCTTCTTTCTCCTGGCCTAGAGGATAATGAGTCATGGGTATCAACCTTCCTCTGGTGAATGAGAACAGCATAGAAAGGGAGTGAAAGTGGCAAGCAGTCATTCCTCACCTCTCTTCACATTTAACATTTCCTTGTTCTCTTAACCTTTTTTTGTTTGTTTGTTTTTATTTCAGCCTGACACACTTGTCCCCCTTCTGTCTCCCTGTAATCATCCTGTGATGCTCCACTCTTGCCCTACCTGCTTCTGGCTTGCATTGGGGGTGGGCAACTCAGACTTGGCCTGCGTCCACCAGCCCTCAGCTCACTTACTAGGTGTGAGCTCCTGGGCCCTTCCTCTTGGTGCCTGCAAGGTGTGAAAGCCTCCCTCTCAGACTGGCAGCCAAGAGCACAGTCCTGTCACCACCTCGGACCCTCTTGGGTTTGAATGACCCCATCCCAGCAGCATCCTTGGAGACAGGTGCTCTCGGGAGCCAGGTATGATGCCTCAGCCAGCAGGGAACTTGCTCTGTAGGGGAAGTCCACCACTTGTGACTCTGTTTCCCTTGGGTCCTTTTCTGAGGCAGGGCAGGGAAGTGAAGCGCTCGGCCCTTTAACTTTAGGAGACACCTAACCTTCAACAGGTTTCTCAACCAAGCTTATGCTTAGCCAAATCCAAACATCTTCCTGGAATAGGAGGGACATCAACAGGGACACAGACACAGCATGCCCTGCTTCTAGCTTCCAAGAAGCTTAGCTAGCCCGAGGACCGAAGATTCCCCAGGCAATTCAGGAACAGGCAGCTTCCCGGGGCATGCTGCAAGGGAGCAGAGCAGCTGGAGCAGTGAGGACACCCCTCGAGGCCCAACAAACGCTTTGAAACAGAAATGGGAGGCCTCACAGGGTACATGTAGCTTTTCAGCCTGTTTACTATGTTTCTGGGCAGGAAAAGTAAACAGCAATAGCCAACTTTGTTCATGTCTTTGCTCTATATTTTGATTGGGGAACTGAAATGTGTTTTTTGTTTCCATATGCATGAAAATGTTAAGTACATTACAGCTAAATTAATCCTTGCCCATAAATTGCCTAATTATGTTAATTCTGAATCACAGAATTCAGTCTCATTAGTGTTCCCATTAAGCAGTTTAGACTTGTGAATGTTTTAAGAGAACAGTTCAAGCTGCAGATTAATCTTCAAAGGCTCCAAGTGCATTTTCAACTGCAGTGGGATTTCAGATGCATGGGGAGGTTTGGGGGATTTAGGCTCTGTAAGCAGCTACTGCTTAGAAGCTCAAGCTATTGGGGCACAGAGGTTCCCTACCTCCCACAGTCTTTTCAAAGACCCCTGCCTGCCTGTCTGCAATGTCTGTACATTCCTGGGCTAAGCAGGAGCCGCGGGAAGGAGGAGCTGGACAAGAATCAGCCAGAGTTCCTTCTCCCCCTGAAGCTGCCCTATGGCCATACCCTCCCAGGCCGCCCTGCTGCAGCCACCTCGAGACAACTGGTTTTTGAATGCTCTGGACAGCACAAATCTGGACCCCTGAGGTTGTCCTAGCAAGCACTGAATGAGGAGTAGCGTCATTCCTGGGTATATGTAAGAAAGACAGACAGACAGATAGAGACAGAGAGAGTGAGACAAGCCCTGAGTGGCCTTTGTTCATGGCAGATGTGGAGTCTTATTTTCAGGGTCTCTCTGTCTCCTTCAGAGGTGAATTTGGCAAAGGTGCACAGATACTCTGTAACAAGTGTATATCCTCTCAGGGTCCGTTGTTGACCTCACTTGCAAGGTTTATATATGGTGTTCTACTGGTTGGAAGTTCGGTTCTCTGTCCTGCATCCCAAGAGGCCAGCTCTCAGTCAATAATTGTCTGTCCCTCACTTCGGTTCTCTGGCCTCATTCCCTAGTAGAGAGACCATGAGTCATTCTAGATTTCAAATCTCTACTCTATTACTAAGGCTCTTCCAGTGTTTACCACCCTGTGAAGAATCAACAGGACCCAAGACCCCATAGCAGGAAGTGCCCATGCACTTCCTGGTGCACCACTGGGAAGAAAATGGTATAGCCTATCAAGAGACCTGGTGAGGAGCAAAGTGCCAAGAGAGACTTGGCTTGTCATCTGTCACTGGTCTCCAGTGTACTTTAGGCAATAATGATGAATGTAGATGTGCCTAATAATGCGGCAAACCACATCTCCCCAGGGTTAATAGAACACGGCTGTCATGTGTGGACACATGCAGAGATTTGAGAGCCCTATTTTTGTCTTAGGTGATAATGAGAGTTGACAGAAACCTTTTAGGTTTGTAACATTTCTAAACAGCCATTGAAACCCCACTTGGCCCAGACTGGCTGCTTGTAGAATAGAACATACTGTAGTTTTATTGCGGGAGCAGGGAGAGAACCAAAACACAATCCTCTGTGGATTTACTAAAATAAACTCAGGATTAATGAGCAAAATTTGGTGGGGAGGCCTACATTTCACACACAGGAAGCTGCAATCTAATTTTACTTGCTGCTGTTCATTGCTCTTACATTGCCATTCATTTGCTGAAGGCAAAATATATTATTTCTCAATAAACAAAAGTGGACTCAGCGTGTCCCACTCCCTGCCTGCTCCAGATGTTATAGCCTGGGCAGGATGGCCAACTTCTTGTGTGCGTTAAGTATGAGTGTTTATGTATGTGCATGCATGCATACAATATGTATACATGTGTGTATGCATGTATATGTGTATGTGCATGTGTGGGCATGCATATGCCTGTGTGTGCGTGTGTTCTTCCTATTGCCTTTTAACACTGAGCTTTCTCAGAAAGTTTTCAGGGGCAATGCTGTGTCTCGTGCTGCTTTATAGGGTCAACTTCATGTTGATAGGTTTGCCTGGCCTTATACAAGCTGGTTATTTGGAAAGTCAATATAAATTAGAAGCAAGGGAAGGGGGAGAAGGGAGGGTCATCCTATGAAAAAAGCATTTTTTGGTTTTATTTTAACTTTACCAAGAGACTTACAAAATCATTCATTTCAGCAAGTTCTCCCAGGGCATTTAAAATAATATTGGGTTTAGGCAATTTCAGAGGTATGGATATATCTTTTTAAAGGGAGGAAGTCTATATTATCTTTTTCCTGGATAGAGCTTGAATGCATAAGCAGATTGTCTGTTAGGGGATTGGGCCATGAAAGCACTCAGTTGTTCCCCTGAACTCAAAGTGGTCAGTTACTCCAAAGTGCCATCCTCCTTCTATTTAACACACCCTCCACCTTTGGTCCCAAAGATTCATTCAATCAAGCATATGTATTATGCCACCAGTGAGCTCCGAACTCAGCATGCTGAAACGCAATCCGTGAGCAAGTTAACAACAGGGAGTTAATTTGCCATCAAAATGAGCTGTCCAACTTATTTTTGTACCCGACAATTTATACTAAATGGGCCTTTTTCTTTTCATTAGAGAAATGATTACTGTTTTTCTTCTCTTTGGCATTTCCAGAGAGCTATTCACATTTAAAGCTAATATTGGAACAGCAGGTTTCTACCGAAAATATTTACTTTCTCTTTGTTGGCAACTTGTCAGTATTTGGGAAAATAGATACTTCATTAAAGTCTAAATAAATTATGCTCTCCCACACATCAGTCACTCATCCAAGATGAAGAACATTGTAAGAGGTGTTTGGAAATCATGCTGTTCATATGTTTTTATATATTTTTAGATGTGTTCTGGCTTCTCATTCTTTTTGTTCAGAAATAGACATTTCAACACAATTATAACTTGCATAGAGAAATCATAGAATGGCAGGTTGAGTTTCATTAATAGAAAATCAAAACTGGCCAGTGGGGGTCTCCTGCTCTGGAGATCCCAGTGCCAAATGTGTGGGTGTAAGAGCTCAGTTCTCCACAGCACCGAGTGCTAGGACCTCAACATATTGTATCATTAATCCTACCAGGGCAGATAAAAGATAGTTGAGGACCTGGTCTAAAGTCATGTGGAGCCATGATTTCCACCCAATTCTGTCTGACCCTGTACCACTTCCCCCACTGTGAGCTGCTGTTTATCTCACCAAGGGCCCACCTTTGCCACTCGTACTTCCAACTTTCTATACAAGAGGTAGCCTTTCTCCTGGAGTATCATGACCCTACATCCTTGACATAGCCATAGGGATGACAGCACTGGGCCCACCGACCAGAGTCCGGGGAATGCAATCCTTCTAGGCCACCCCAATTCCTCCTTTCATCCAGAAACCAAAGAGGATGAAATCCCAACAAGCTGATGGAGAAGCCCAGATGGGCAGTAGCTAGAGGTGGTTCATCCCTACCTATGAGAGGGAGAAATGAACCTCACAGTACATGCTGACACACCTGGGAAAGATTAGGCCCATGTTGGCCTTCAAAGGAAAATAAGTTCTTATGCTATGAAAATTAAGAACCTCTGTTTATCAAAACATACCATAGGGGCCGGCTAGATAGCCCAGTGGATAGGGCACCGGCATACCACATGGGAGGCCCCGGGTTCGATTCCCGGGGACCTCTCCTAGCGGGCAGACCGCCTTGAGAATGGCAAGCCGCCATGGGCGGGCCAGAGCCGCCGTGGGCAGGGCAAAAAGCTGCCACGGACAGGGTAAAAGCCGCCATGGGCAGGGCAGGTCGCCCGCGAATGGAGCGCAGCCAGCCACCCGTGAACTGAAGCAAGAGCCGGCCGTGAATGGAAGCAGAAGCCGCCCACAAGCGGGGAAAGCCGCGCATGCGCAGTGACCAGTCTTGGCGCGTCGCCACAGCGGGGGGGAGGGGAGATATGTAATAAAATAAATAAAATCTTTAAAAAAAAAATACCATAAGCAAAGTGAGAAGACAAGCCATCAACTGGGAGAAGATATTTATAGCATATATAGCCAAAAAAATCCATTCCCAGTTCAAGCAAGACTAAACAATATATTATTTAAGCAGACATACAACTGTAAGAAAATGATAGTTTTTAGAAAGGAAATAGAATGGATAATCCAGAATTCACAGTTTTCTCTGTGAGAGAGGCAGAGACCATCAGTATGTTGGGTGGAAAATTCATGAATGACCCAGAACTCTCACCTGTGGCATGACCCAACTCCATCTTGCTGTCCGAGGCGCACGTGTATGAGAGCCCCACTCCTCAGGGCCTCTGCTTGGGGAGCTGACCACCAGGTGTTTACCTAAGTCCATCTTGTTGTCGCTATCTTGGTGCCTGTATAATGGTGGCTTCCCTGGTCCTTCCTGTAGCCAGCTAGCTGAGATAGTCAAAGAGAGGAGAGAGAGGAAACAGGATAGAGAGCTAGAAGCAAAAATGAATGGTAATGAAGTAAAAATTTATTTCTACTGCTTGTTTGTAAGGCCTTCAAGCTATGAAGAGATGGTTCTTCCAGTGATACTGGAAGAAATGGTTCTTCCCATGATACTGGATACCCATCCTCAATCACTGCCATGCTCATTGGGCTGACACTCCCAAATGGTTCTCAACCTTGCTATTGTTTTGCTGTCATTTTCTTGGCAATTGATTCTGAGTACAATTCCCCAGCTTTTGGTACAGGAGTTGCCAGTTTTGTCTGGTGTCCCACCTAAGTGTGGGGCCAAGATGTGGAACCCTAGAGTGAATATCCCTCTCCTTACCACCCACTAACCCACCTGGCTCCCAAGGACCCTCCTTCGGGATTCTTGCATTCTATTCCCTTGGCTCATAAGTGGGGAGCTTCAGGGCAAATGTCAAGGGGAAAACTTTAGGGAAACCTGAGCTTTCAAAACTGTATAGAATGAATTTACAGAATAAATGAATTTACTGTGGTTGCATCTTCTTCAATTAACCTTCTTCTCCACAGGGTTTTCCTTAGGTAGGATGTTTCTTACCCTGGCAAATTATAAAGAGCATTTAATTATTTGTTTACAATTCATATGCTACCAGACAAGATATTAAAGGACAAGGAAATTTGAGATTTATGTGTTAGGGAACTCTGCCCACCAGTTACCAAAGTGATGGCAAAGCACCTCCACAATTACAGTTTAAATTGATGGGATAATAGAATTAATTCACATAAAGCTTTTGTCTCTGAATACTGGGGTGGATCTCCCCACTCTTCCTGCTTGAACCCTGTACATCCCTTTTAACCTCAGGGAAAACTTACTGCTTTGTTTTTTAAACGACACTTATACTCAAAGTTTCTGTTTTTGAGTACCTATATGCTGATGTGGATTCTGAGATACAGAATGAATAGGCCTAGTCCACTCCAGGGTAGGGGGAGTCCTTTGCTTGATGAGGTAACCTCCAGACAAAATGCTACCCGTGCTGGGGGTGCAGGTGGAGTGGCAATGAGGGATGTTGCGGGCCATACACGTTTGATTTTGTAAAAAAAGTACAGTCCCTTCCTACCTTTTGCATCCATGAATTGTCACGTCTGGCAAGAATCTCTAAGGACACAGGGAAATGCTGTGTATAAAGTTCAATGAAATCAAGGATTTGGGAAGCAATTATATGCTGTAGGCAAAGAAAAATGCTAGAAGGAAATAAGCAAAATATTATCCCTGGTTGTGCCTATATTTTCCATACTTTCTGTAGAGGGCATATATTCTCATAATCAGGAGAAACAAAAAAGCCCCCTGTCCCATTAAGTCATAAATAGCTCAAGGATTTACAGTGGTTTTTGATGAGAGGTGTTGGCCATCATGTCAATGGAGCTAGGCCCGGTGTATGAAGGGCTTCCTAGGGACCTCTGGGGTGGCTGTGGGGGCCCAGCCACCCTCCAAAGAGTGCAGATCTGGGGAGGGGTCTCAGAGAAGTACAACTTGTCATATCTTCTGACACCCAGAAACCATGAGCTGGTGGCTGTCACCCTCTCCGCATCCCAGCCACATGCTGACCATCACTGAGACACTCTCTCTGGGTGAGGCACTGGGGAATGAGGGGGACCACATCTGCTGGGCAAAGAGTGTCTTCCATAATCATGGCAAACACCAAGCATGGGGCAAGAAGAGACCCTGGAAAACAAGGCAGGTGTTGGGAGAGTGTGTGTGAGCCACCCACCCCTTCTCTTATTGGGGTGTTCTTGAGGAAGCTGTATTGCACATCTGACTTGGATACTAAAACTCCTCCTCGGTGCATGGAACCTGAAGACAGATGGAGGTGAGAGACCAAAGGAAATCAAAACCCACAGAGGCGTCCCAGATTGATAGGTGGAGGATAGGATCTAGCTTCCAGGTTAAAAGTTCGTTGTTTGATTCCTTATCATCAAGGAGTAGGGATGGAATAATAAAAGAAAGAGAAATACATCTAAATTATTAACAGCTGGGAAAATTGAAAAAGACACCAGAGTTCTATTACAGAAATGCCGATTTTTAAAATACCAGCATGGCATAATGGCATTGAGGGAATGTTTAAATCCCACAGTTTTGAAGTTCCCCTTGTGGTCTTCACACAATAGGAACACTTGACAATGTGGTCCAATGTGTCATTTTATTTTTTTAACAGAAAGGGAAGGGTTTCCAAGGTCACTCTGGGAGAGCTCATGACAGGTGCTCCTGAGTGCCCTGCAATTTCAGGACTCCCCCAGCCGGCACCCTCATGGAGAGCCAGGGCTGCCATCACACACGGTCACGGCAGTCACCCGGGCGCTGAGCCTTCCCTCCTTTTGTGCTTTCAGGCATCCGCATGTTGGATGGTGACGTCACAGATGTGGTAGAGGCCAAGTCGCTTGGCATCAGACCCAACTACATCGACATCTACAGTGCGAGCTGGGGGCCGGACGACGACGGGAGGACAGTGGATGGGCCAGGCCGCCTGGCAAAGCAGGCTTTCGAGTATGGCATTAAAAAGGTGTGAGTCACTCAGGGCTGCAGTGGGCACTCTGGGGCCTCAGCCTATCAGGGCGACGTGACCCATAGCCCTGGAGCGGGAGTGGGAGGTCCTGCTGTCACCAGGACCAGGTGAGAGTGGGATCCTGTGGGGGCTCTGAGTGGACATTCTTCGCGTAGTTCTAGCCGGTCATCTGGCCAGCCCTGGGACACTGCCTTGGAGTCTGCCTGCCCCTGGCTCAGGGGGCACTTGCAGGTGGGTGATAGAGTTCTTAAATCAACTGACCTGTTATTTGTGCAGGTGGAAAGGGTGTCTTGGGACTCGGTCCACCTGCCCACAGACACACCCAGCCATGGAACTTTCTGGGGCCTTTGGGAGGTTCTCTAACCCAGTACCCCCACTGCCCCACTGCAGCAGGAAGTCAGGGCTTTGATGCCCTCCTTTCCAGCACACAGCTCAACATATTTAGAGTTTCTTGGGTAGCTATCACCAGAAACTAAACAGAGCAAACATCTGATGCTGATTTCCTTCAGGCAGGCCAAGGGGAAAGCTGAGCCAGGTGGGCAGATCCCTCCCTGGAGACCCCTACCCCCACCCTGCTTGGTAATTGTCA
>PVKH010039933.1:0-11125 GCA_004027955.1 Chaetophractus vellerosus | reverse complement strand
TAGAGGAGGCCCAGAAAGAGACAGGCCCTATGCCTGGTTGCTCACAGCTGAGCTCCGAGAGATGGTAGCCTGGAGGGGAAGGCCGAGACCTCGGCAGAGATGGGTGTCCATTTTGCTTTGCCATGTGCCTGGACAACAGGATCAAAGTAGCTGACTTTGCTGAGAAAACATCTCTTATGGTGCCTTTATTTAGACTGTTCATGGGTACCTCAGACTGATTATTGTCCCAAGTAAAAATCATTACTATGCTTTATCCTCTCAGTTATTAGCTATCCAGCATACTAACCATCTAAATGTTTCAGAGTATTATCCTTCTCCATTCAGCCCTAATTTCATTCACAAAGTCTTATGGATTTTCCAGTTCTCTTTTCTGCAGTACTCTGCATTTGTATAACCTTTTTTCTGTTTTTTTTTTTGCAATTGTTTCCTAACATCTGGGCTCTACTTACTCCCTCCTAATCATTCTCCTCTGCTTCCAGACTGATCTATTTAAAATAAGACTCTGATCATGTTACCTCCCTACTGTGGCTTTTAAATTTTTTATGGCTTCCTGTGGCCCATTGGATAGAGCCCAAAGTCTTTAGCATGTCTTTAATAATTTCCCTCAAATCTACCTTTCTATACTCTTCTACTGCCGTCCCTCTTCCTAGAAGATTCCTCTGTTCTTTTTTCCCTGGTGAAAGGCTTATAATCTTTCAAAGAGCAGCCAGCTCCTTTCTCTGTTTACCTGCTACATTTCTTCATGCTATTATTTTAGTATTTAGTTGTATACAGGTACTTGTCTTTTGCTGATAGGATAAGAACCTAAGGACTATCTTTATTCAACTTCCTATCCTTAAGATCTATAGTTTCTAGCAGATAGTGGGCACTCAATCACTATTTGTTGAATTGAAATTAATTCATTGAAGTTGATGAGCAATTATTCTCTGTGCAGACCATAGGAAAAGTAAATATAATTTAAGGTATAGCATGAAGGAATTTAGTGAGATATAAGGAAGGATTGGGCAGCAAAAAATACTTTTTGAATGATCGAGTCAAAGCTTATTCCTTTGAATACCCAGTCTGCTAAGGTTGTCTCAGTGCTACATCATTGTTTTCCTCTTCTTTTTTTTGTTCCTTCTGATCCAAGTGGGTGATAAATTGCCTACTCTCAGGTAAGACAGGTAGAATGGTGTTACAGTTTGATGTAATTATGAATTCCAAAAATCCATGTTGAATCATGCTTGTAAACTGATCTGTTCATCTGGGCAAGATTGGGTTTTGATTAGGGCATTAATTGGGCCACGTTAGTAGGGTATTGAGCCCCGCCCCTCGGTGGGTGTGGTCTCAAGTATAAACGGCAAGGCAGAAGATTTGAGAAGCAGATTTTTGAGAAGCAGTCCTGATGTTGGAGAGGGCCGTTCACCTGATAGTCTACAGCTGACTTTGTGGAAGAAGCGCTAAACTGGGAGAGAAACACAGCCCCGGCAGGAGAGGAACCCAAAGGCCTGAGCCCTAGTAGACGTTGGCAGCTGTCTTGCTCCAACACGTGGACTTTGGTGGGGGAAGAAACTTATGCTTTGTGGCCTGGTAACTGTAAGCTTCTACCCCAAATAAATACCCTTTATAAAGACCAACCAGTTATTGGTATATTTTGCAAAGGCACCTCTTTGGCTGACTAATAAAAATGGTAATATAGAATTTGTACATAGCAGGTGCTCACTAAAAGCCATAAATTGAACAAATGAATTATTTTTCTAGAAAAATATAGACCATTAACTTAAAGCCTAAGTTCCTTGGAGTTGCTCAAAGGCCCCAAATACATGTTGTCTTGTGAATTGATTCAGGTGTCTCCAAAATTTAAGCTTTGATGTGAAATGAAAAAAATAAGACATTTAAAACAATGAGACAAAAGACATGAGACTTTCTTGAATGGCTGGGAATTTTCCATCTCACTTGTAGATACAGATGTTCTTGAATGATCCCCTGCTAAGATCTCTTCTGGCTATTCCACTTTGAGTGTGAATAGAGATAATCAGAGAAAGGCAGTCTGACTTATTTATTATTATATACTTTTTTTTTTTGCATGTGGAAGCCAGATGCTTGGTCCTACCATGATCTGGGGAAATAAAAGATGCTCTTGGCATTAATTAGATAGACACAATCGTGGGATTGTAATTTTACAGGGGGAACAAAGCACACACATCTTGCTTACACAACTTTCATAATTATATAAGGAGTTGATGATTCCATTTGCAGATTCTGTCTTCTGATCACTAGATTGCTCATTGTGCTTCAATTAGAGAGAGGGAAGGAGAAGAAGCAAAATGTTAATCAGTTAGATTTGCTGATTGCCAGGCATCCTGGTGGAAGAGCTGGTGAAAAAGGATATTGAAACTGTCAAAGCAAGGCCTCTAGATTTTCCATATATTTAATCTGCACATGCTTTTCTTTATTATCATTAGTAATGGTGAGAGGATTGTCTTTTTTTTAAAAAAACTAGTGCTTTTGTTAAGATGTAATAAGGGAAAATCTCTATTTTTTTGTAAAGAGCTGAAAGTTGACAATTAATTTATCTTTCTGATTTGCTTATGTCCCTGGCATTACTATGAAAGGATTCCTACAATAGGAGGGAAAAAGTAAACCAACTTGTAGAGTACGTGTTTGATCATACCTTGAAATAAATAATTTTTTGTCATTTTGAATAAATTATTGGTGTCGCCTGAAGTCATTTAGTTTAGACTTAAGTTTCACCTTTTGCTAAAGTCTAAGATCTATAAGCAACTTGATTGCCCAGTTGTCGCAAGTATACTCAAGTGTCTGAAAGTGTCTATTTCTTCTGGTTCCTTTTGATGGCCTTGAAGAAACCCCTCAGAGAACTGAGCTGGAGGCTTGGTGAAAATGAATGCCAGAGCACCTACCTATTCTAGAAGTTACCATTACTGGGATAAGCACAAAAGATCAATTTTTAGCACAGGGTGCAGACCAAGCTGGAGGAGATTTGGTGAGCATGGCTTCCCGTATCTCCCCGGTTCCTCATGGGAGGTGTGCTTGCGAGATAGGAGTAGTAATCTGCCTTCCCTGGTAGAGAGAAGCCCAAAGTAAGAGATTTCCAAATCTCTCTCTCTCTCTCTCTTTTTACATGGGAGGCAGACATTCAACCACTGAGCTACACCTGCTCCCCTTCAAACCTTTTTCAATCCCAACTACGATGCCCTAAACACCCAGCTTAAGTATTTCTTATGGTTACAAAAACTGCCGTTCGCAAGTCACCTATATCTAACATCTGGACGTATTTCTTATTTTACAACCTCTGCCCCATTGTACACAGATTATAAAATAATGATTGGGGGGGGGCGGCTGTAGCCCAGTGGATAGGGCACCGGTTCACCACATGGGAGGCCCCGGTTTCGGTTCCCGGGGCCTCTCCGAGCAGGCAGACCTCCTTGAGAGGGCAAGTGGCCGTGGGTGGGGCAGAGCCGCTGTGGGCAGGGCAAAAAGCTGCCACAGGCAGGGAAAGTCGCCCGCGAACAGAGCAGACCCGCCCACGAACGGAGCAGAGCCGCCTATGCGGTGAGCTGACTCGGCGCGTCGCCGCAACTGGGGGAGACAAAGCAGACACAGAAGAACGCAAAAATGAACACAGCAAGAACAAGCAGGAAAGGGGGGATATGTAACCAAAAAAAATAAATAATGATTGGGCACCACCAATTTGCCCTCACAATGAATGAGCTATGTAAGGGTGCCCAGTCTGCAAACAGACACAATCAGTTCTGGGCAGAAGTGGCTACATAATTTGGGGTGGGGGGGAGGGTGCCCAGTGCAAAATGAAATTGTGGGGCCCTTGATTCAAAAATGATTAAGAATTCCTAGACAGCAGAGTATGGGGCCAAGTTTGGGGCCCTCCTGTCTGTGTGTGGCTGTGCTGGTTACCTGCCCACCTGCCCGTGGACCAGCCCTGGTTCTAGGTCCAGGAATGCTGAATGTCGCTGGCCTGGCCAAGGCCCGTGCCAGATCCCTGCCCTTATTTGTTCTTTTTTTTTTTTTTAATTAAAAAAAATTTTTAAAAGGTCATTAGATTACATAAATGTTACATAAAAACTATAGGGATTCCCATATGCCCTGCTCCCCACACCTCCCACACCCTCCCACATTAGCAACATCCTTCATTAGTGTGGCACATTCATTGCAATTGATAAATGCATCCTTATTTGCTCTTAAATGCTCTAACCTCACTGTGTTTTAACCTGTCTAAATATCACTGGTAAATAACAGGGAATCCTTTTTATAGGATTCAATTTGTCAGTGAATATATAGAATACTTTTAGTGGTTTTGCAGGGTACCCTCTACTGAAATGACCACCTGAAGTTGCCCGGATTGCCGGTCAAGCCAATATTCCAGAGACCTATTCTCATTTGGGGAGGGGGACACGGGGGCCATGAGGTGGTCAGGGCCCTATGCTGGATGCTCTGTGAGGGTCAGTGGCCCATGGTCTACCTCACCAGCCTCCACAGGGCTGAATTTCACCAGCAGAGTAAAGAAAAAGACCGCTTTGGAAAGGCTGTTCTGAGACTGAATAAATATTTGCCTGCAGTGCCGCAGCCCCTCCAGGCAGAGGGGCCTGGGGCATTCGGCTGTGAGGACGTCTCTATTAACAGCCAAGGCTCGAATTAGCTAGGGCTTGGGTTAGCTGAGGCTTGGGTGTGGAGCGATGCCTGCAGCAGTAGCAGCAGGCTCTTTGCTGATTCTGGAATCTGTTTTCTTGTTTGCCTCAATTTTAGTTGTTGGAGGTTTTGTTCTCATACTTGATTAGAACGTTTCTGGGTCTTTTACTTATATAATCTTGTTTTGCTTCAGGGAGAAAAATGGGAAAGTTCAGGTTGCAGCAGTTTCCCTTGTGAGGAGCAAATAGCTTGGCTTGATAAGCACATGGAAAGGGAAAAATAAGGGAGAAAACCAGCTAGGTTGCTGGCCTTGCCGTGATAAATTTTCTAACAAGCTACAGGTGACTTCTGGCTTTCTCTCTCTAAGTCTCTTTGCTTATAAAACCAATGAATGAGGATAATGTCTACCTTCATATAGACAGACCTAACTGAATATATCACATACAAATGTTCTTAGATTATTTGTACCCATAAAAACTTGATTGAGCCAGTACATATCATGAATTCCTTCTTCCCCATTGTGGTGCTAGATTGAACATTCCTTTTGCTCTAAAATTTGGTGACTCTTCAGTCAGCTGTGATAATGGGAAGTGTCTGCTTTTACATTTTAAGCTTGTGAGCTGCCCTGGACCTCTCTGAGCTCTGGCAGCGATGCCCAGAAAGGGTGAGGACAGGGTTACGTGCAGGAAGACGCAGCCAGGGCCATAAAGATACATACGGCCCCAGGGACGTGGACAGCAAATGACCCCCATGCTGAGTGAATCAGCAACTCAGTGCTGTTACTTATTAGTGATACTGTGACATGAACACGACCCTGGCTTTTACTATGGGATCGTCTTTCAGGAGCTAGGAAACCAGCCTTTTATTGGTCTGTTCCGCAGGGCATTGCATCCACGGTACTGTGTTTTGGTTTCCACAACTTAAGGCCAGCATGGTACAATTGGAAAGGGACCACAGATGAGCAATGGAATTGATTAAAGGGACGAAAAATCGGACTTATGACTTAGGAGGAGCTGTCAAAGGTGTTGGGGCTATTTTGCTGGGGGGAAAAAATACCGAAGGGATTGTTAATAGGCTTTGAAATATTAAATATGCTATTTAAATGGCACTGATTTACCTCTTCTTGAGCAGGCCTAAGATAGTTGATGGAAAACATTTAGATTTGACACAAAAGAGAATCTTTTAAAAAATACATGTATTTTTTACTTTTACAGAAGCTTTAGATTACATAAATGTTACATCAAAAATATAGGGGATTGCCATATATCCCACCCCCTTCCCCTCCCACACTTTCCCACATTAACAACATCTTTCATTAGTGTGGTACGTTTGTTACAATTGATGAACACACATTGAAGCATTGCTACTAACCATGGTCTATAGATTACATTATGGTTTACACTTTGCACCACACAATTTTATAGGTTTTGACAAAATGTATAATGACCTGTATCGGTCATTGCAATGTCATGCAGGACAATTCCAATGCCCCAAAATTGCCCCCATGTTATATCTATTCTTCTCTCCCCCCTCCCCTCAGAACCTCTGGTGACTACTGTCTTTATATCAATGATACGAGTTCTTCCATTGCTAGAATAATAAGTCTACTTTAGTCCATAGTTGCATTCTCCCCTTATGTTTATTCATTTCTCAATCTTGAGGATTTGGGGATGGTGATGCCCACCATGCCTCCCATTGACAGGAGGTTTAGATCCCATGGGGCAGTTGGATGGAACTGTCTTGCTTGAAGTTGCAGACACTTTCTGCTTCCTCAGATGGGCGTTATCCATCATCCTCCTTTTGTTAGTTGTCCTGGGTGTGTCCAATGAGCTGGAGAGTAGGTGTTGCAACTGTACTGAGATTCAGGGCTCAAATGGCATGTGAACAGAACAAAGATTTAAGTCTCTGGAACATCTCTTTAACACGTGTAGTGCTAACTATAGGTTCAAATGAAAGGGGCAGAAGAGCCATGTGTAGGGAAATTATAAATGAGTCTAACTCTGTTACAGTGGGGAACATATATTCCAAAGTAAGGCCCACCGACAGGATGCTGAATTCCTGGGATTGCCTGTCTTTCCTATAGTGTCCAGATGAAGAGAACCTTTTTAATAGGAAAGATGACTGAACATGGAAATGGGTCTCTTTAGGAAACTGAAGAAGGCTTTTAAAAAAACAATTTAAGGATGGGCAGGATGATCATATATGTTGGAGAGTTTAGGTGTGGGCCTGCCCAGTGGCAGGGTGTCTCTGGAATCCTCCCGGAACTAATATTCTGTGGTCTCAGAACTCCTTCCTCCTTCCCTTCATCCTCCTCTTCCTTTTCCATGTTCTCCTCCTCCTCCTTCTTTTATTATGGCAAAATTCACATAGCTAAAAATTTTTTTTTAGGTACCGGGGATTGAACCCGGGACTTTGTATGTGGGGAGCCGGCACTCAAACACTGAGCCACATCGACTTCCCTGAGTTGGTTTTTCTGTTTGTTTTGCTTGTTGTTTGTTTTTTTATTTTTCCAGGATGTACTGGGAACCGAACCCCAAACCTCCCTTGTGGGAGGCAGGTGCTTAACTGCTTGAGCCACATCTACTCCTATAGCTAACAATTTTAAGGTGTACAATTCAGAGGTATTTAATATATTTACTCAGATGTTCTTTTTGGTCCACAAGAAGATGTTAGCAACATATTCTCCTGGCTTAGGAGGCTGGGATACCTTCTTTACTAACAACATTTGCCTCCCTCCTAGTTTCTCCTTCAGCAATTTCCCCCTTGTTGCAGGGTGAGCTGGCCTCCCTGATGTGGGCAGCTGGTTGACTGTTGTGAGGAACTTGGGTTAGTTCTGGCCATAGTAAGTGGAAACCTTGCAGTGGAGTATAATGACAATATGTGTGTGTGGCAGGGGACAGAATCAGTTGGCACAGCCACTGCTTGGCCCAACACGCTTTCTCCGGAGAGGGTCCACGTAGACAGAAAGGGATAATAAAAAGACTTGCTGGATTTTGAAGACCATGGTTTGCAACCCAGTTCTGCCATATACTAAGTGGGTGACTTTGGGTGAGGCACCCAATTTTTCTGAAGCTCACATTCTTTGTCTATAAGATGAGAATGCAAATAATATGTAGTTCAATGGGATTTCATGAGATTCAAATGAGATGGATGAAAGTTCTCTGTGAGCTGTAAAGTCCCATGCAGCTGCCATTCTTGATCATTGGTCAGAGTTAGCCTTTTGGACACACTGACCTGGCTTCTGGTTCCCTGTTAGTCTCCTCTGCCACTGGCTCGCTGTCTAGGACTCTTGTGTAGCTGCTGGACTGTCCAGGGTTTTGATTTCCTCCTCCAAAGTAGGATTCAGGGTGTCTCAAGTCTCTAGGTATGTACCCTTCCTTTTCCTCATTATTTCAGGATCCTAATCTCAGAGAAGTGATAGTATGTGGGTGATAGTGGGTTGATCAGCTAAACTAACCTCTCCAATCACTCAGATTTCAAGTAGGCAAGCTTTGCAGATAACTCAGTATACTGATGCAGGTAAAATACATGCACTCATTAAGAAGGTCCTTGACAAATGAAGGTAGCTGTTACTGGCTGGAATCTCAAGGTTCTCTGAGAAGTCACAGGGGAGCCTTTCTTTTAGTACATAGACCCTATTATTCCCTGAATTACATCAGGAGCATCTGCTGCAAGGCCCAGTGCGGACAGCACTGTCTGTGGAGAAGCCAGGGGCTGGGTGGAGGGGCACGTCTTCCTGTCTCCCCCCAATACATACACTTCCATGCTCACACACAGCCTCTCTGATGAGAGCAATCAATTCATAGAGGTTAGGCTGGGGGCACGTCAGAGAGCTAAATTCTGAACATTTGTCAGTAAAATGATGCTGCCTCAAAACAGTTCAATGATGTTTCTGTGCAAGGTGCTTTCTGTGGGTATTTACATATAGCTATATACTGTGTCTATGCAGAAGGTATATCTTTAGCTGCAGTATGTATATAAACACATATTCAAGCTCATGTCCAAATATAAGTCATGAAACAAGAATGATTGAACTCACATAAGTTACAATATTTATGTCCTGTGGATGGCTAAACTTAGCTACAACATCTAATTTGCAGTGACGTCTTTCTTTAACAAGTTTTATAAGGAGAGATGATTTAAGTCAAGGAAGAGCAGTGACTCATGCACATGGTGGGCCAGTGGCTGAGCTAAGTTTAGAATAGAAGGGATGCTAGGATCTTCTGGGGCTTAGACTTTTACTGTTAAGTCATTTTGTTCTTCCACACTTTTTTTTTTTTTAATCATTATTTAGGTAAAACCAGGAACTTGTAATGCAATAGCAAAATTCTCATTTTCCTTATTTCATTAGTTCACTTTATATAGCTCTTTGTTTTAGATTCTATTTTGGCCTCTTCTCAGAGTTTGGTCTTATTTTAATTGTTTTTCACTTCATGGTAGGAGATTTTAGCAAGTTGATTTTTTACCTTGAAATTATGATAAAGGAAAAGGTCTTTAGGAAGTAGATATGGAAATAGATATTCAATTGGGAAAAGTAAGAATTCTTTTTCCCAAAAAGGAGGAGTCAAAGATCTGAATATTGTTCAACTTTTATTTAAAACATAGTCGTTTAATACCTGATCTAGGAACAGGGACTAGAAGGCAGCAAGAGATTATTCTCAAGGAATTCACATTTATCTGGGAGGAAGGTGGAAATGCAAACAAGTAATTACCTTGCAGAGGGAGAAATGAAGTAAGGAGGATGTGGTTAGAAAATTTACTGTGCAGGCCAGGATGAGGGACTAACCAAGTTTGAGCTGGAGAGGCCAGGATCTAGAAAGAGAGAGAAGACTGGGGCCTTGTGGAGGTCA
Organism: Chaetophractus vellerosus; assembly: GCA_004027955.1. NCBI lineage: Eukaryota > Metazoa > Chordata > Mammalia > Cingulata > Chlamyphoridae > Chaetophractus > Chaetophractus vellerosus. The sequence goes on along the minus strand of PVKH010039933.1, from coordinate 1,631 downwards.
TTCCAGGCCAGCACCAACATGTGCAAAGGCTTGGAAACATGGTGTGTGGACCAGCAAGGGGTAAGTGAGTCTCCTTTGGATTTTAGTAGCTAGGGCTGTCTAAATGCAGAAAGGTTGCTTCCAGCTAGAACTGCTCCAAGGGAGAGGGCAGATGTTGCAGAGGGAGGGGGTCTGGACCTTTTCAGATTCTTTAAATCCCTCTCTCCTTGATTCTCAAGATTCTCCAAATATGAGTGTCCAGATGCTCTTGGTTCTGGAAAAGTGAAGGGTAGGTCAAGGTGTGTGACCTGCATACCTTCTCATATAGCCGAGGCACCATGGTGTAGGGCGGTGGGTTGCAATCTTGACTGCACTCTGGAGTAACCAGGGGGAGCTTTAAAACATCTTAATGTCCTGGCTGCACGGTGGGCCAGCGACTCAGAATACCAAGGGTGTGGGAGAACCCAGACATCAGTGTTTTTAGAGCTCTCTGGGTGATTCCAACGTTCAGCCAAGATTGGGAGTCAATGGTAGAGCGTGGTGGTATGTAAAGTGTAGCATCACCTGGGAACTTGTTAGAAATGCAAATTCCTGGTTTTTCCCTGAGACCTACTGAACCAAAATCTTTGGAGATGGGGCCCAACCATCTGTTTTAACAAGGCTTCCAGGTGATCACGCTAAAATTTGAGAACCATTGGTCTGAGACCATTTGTTCCAGGAATTTCACTCTCAAAATTGCCTAAGTCATGCCAAGTTTCACTCATTTTCTATCTGCTACCATTACCTCACCTGGCCAAGAGAAGGCCCCTCTCTTCATGGCTTCCTGTATGGAAGGTCAACAATTCTTCTGTTCCAGTCTGGTCAGGTTGCAATTTCCAAAAAGGACCTTGACTGAAGGAAAGGAAAATGGGAACAAATGAGGTTCAAACTCATAAAAACATTGATTATTTAGTATACCTATAATTAAAAGTTAACTAATGCCCATTAACTTATTAATTTATTTACCAAACGTACATGGAACACCAGAGACACAAAGATAAATTGGAAGCATCTCGAACCCGAAGGCACTCAGGGTTTTAGGGGGAGATCAATACGTAAATAAACATGTGGAAGTGTTTGAAGTGCCATGATGGAATCGGTTCTTCACAGAATTCACCACCAGAAGGGCCTGTTGAAAGAAAAGAATAAGGGATTATGAATAAAAAAAAAAAGTAGATGCAGGCCTTGAAATGGGGCCTGAAGCTGGAGCTTCACTAGTCAGTGAAGCCTCTGGTCAGTGAGTCTCTGTTCCATGTGGTTTCAGAGATGCCTTCCTCAGGCCAGGACCTGCACAAATCTTCCTCACTGCCACAGGGGCTCAGTAAATATTTGTTTTTTTAAAAAAATTGAGTGGAGCTGGTATAGCTCAGTGGTTGAACACCTGCTTTGCATGTTTGAGGTCCCAGGTTCAATTCCCAGTGTTCTAGTCAGGGTTCTCTCGGGAAACAGAATCAACACGAGATCTCTGTTAAAAATATAAGATTTTATAAGAGTCTCTCACGTGACCGTGGGGATACACAAGTCCAGGTTCCGCTGGCAGGCTGCAAGCCAGGGGCTCCGATGAAAGACTGATGAAGGGTCCTCGATGAGTTTGCTCCGATGAAAGACTGATG